>RJWK010036960.1:0-21483 GCA_004363435.1 Platanista minor | reverse complement strand
AGGCACACACACAGGGACACACACACAGGCACAGACACACACAGGCACACACGCAGACACACACAGACACACTCGCACACACACAGGCAAACACACACATAAGCACACACACACAAACACGCTTGCGCACACACACACAGGGACACACACACAAGCGCACACACACACACATGCACACACACCGGCACACATGCACATACGTACACACACAGGCGCACACACACACACGTATGCTGATTGCACTTCCAGGCTTTGCCCCCATCTTCCCTCTGTCTGGGTTGTGCACCACAGCTGCCTGCCTCTCTGGGCTGGGCTAACCCATGGTCATGCTCCAGCTCATTTTCAGCTGTCAACTCCTCGGGGAAGCCTCCTTGGCCTGCTCTTCCCAGATCTCCCTGAGACTGGGGTGGGCAGCCCAACCTGCAACTTCTTGCAGCCCTCCACTCTGGATCTTCCATCACAGCCTCCATCATGTGGCACAGTACCTGCCCCTCTGTTTCTCTGTCTCTCTCATTGACTATGGCCTCTTCCAGAACTCAGCGAGAGACACAGGACCAGAGTGGCCAGCTGCAAGGCTATGAGAAAGCACCTTAAGAGTCTGGCCCCAACAAAGCCTAGTCTAGAGCCCCATTCCATGACCTCCCTACTTCCCTGCTCCCCTGGGCTGCTCAGGGCTCCCTGGCCTGGACCTGCCCCTCTCAGCACTTCTCCAGTCTTTCTGAAACATATCTCTGGTGTCCTGGATCTTTGCAAGATGCTCTCAGGCGTCACAAGGCTCTAAGGAACAGAGCCAATGGGCCAACAGTAGATGGATGTCTGATGAGGTGACACAGGAAGTGTCTGCGTCCGTTTTCCAGGTAGTGGATTTCCAGTCCAGTGGCACTCTAATCAATAACGCCTTGCTCTGGACAAAGGAGCCAAAAGTCCCCCCTTACACAAGCCACATGATTTCAGAACAACTTCTATGAAGCTCAGAGGTCAGGGCTGCATTCATCCCACAGACAGAACAGGGGTCCCTTCCATGATGAGCAAAGGAGGTGGGCGGCCCCTCTTGGGGAATGCACCCAGCCACGCCTGCTCTGTCTGGGTGTGGAGCGCCCCACCACATACACAGCAGGTGGGGGTGCCATGTAAGGAGCAGCAGAGACTAGCCAGCACAGGCTGACAGCAGAACTTGGAGCCCCCACCCTGCTTTTCTCAGGCAGACACTCTGGACCCGTCCCACCGGCTAAGTCAGCAGAAGCTCAGGAGCTCTTTGTTCTCACCATCCCCTCTAAGATAGGACGGCCTGAACATGCAGTGAGGTTTGGGAAGGGTAGAGGTTCTTGAAAGGCCAGCCTCTCCATGCCCTGGGATGTGGGGGGGCTCCTGAGAAAAGTGCTGTGGCTCTGAACCTCCCCACTGAGCAAGGCAAAGAAGGCAGTCCATCTCCAGGAAGGAAGTGAGGCCTGGATCCCAGCTCCCCAGCAGGACAAAGGGGAGGGAGGAGGCCCTAGCACCGGTCCCTGGTCCTCCGCTGGTCAAACCAAGGTGGCAAGTGGAGAAGCCAGCCGGCCCCACAGGCACGTGATGGAGATGCCAGCCCCTCACTCTCACTTCCCTGACAGCTCTGAGCCTGTAGGAAATGGATTTTGCACAGTCCACCCACCTCTGAATTCGTGAACGGGTAGGTATGTTCAGGGCTACTTACAAGGCAGAGTGTCAAGCAGCCCAGTGCCCTGAGCTCAGGGGAATGTTCCTCCAGAATCCAAAAGAGAAACCCTCTGGGCAGTGGCCCTTGAGGACTGAGGAAGGAATGCTGATCCCACTGCCCCATCCACTTTGGAGGCCACCCATTAACACTGCTATTACTGAGGGAAGTGTGTTATCAGCCCCATTTTACAGATGAGAACACTGAGGCTAAGAGAGCTTAAGAAGCTTGGCCAAGGAACCAGAACCCAGGCTTGAATCAGGAACGGCACATGGCGGGGAGGGCCTTTCTGGCTGCGTGGCTGGGCCTCCCTGCAGCCTTGAGCTGCAAGCTGTAGGCAACCTCACAGGGCTGCCATGTGGACTAGTGTGGAAGCCTGCACAGTGGCCCACAGTGAGTGCTCATCAAGGACCCCCGGGGCCAGGGTATGGGGGGTATAGGCACTGGGAACAGAGTAGCTGACTGAACAAACCAAGTCCTTGTTCATGTGCTGTTCCCACTCCCATGTGGGGAGACTCGAAAATGCCAACAGGCAGATGAATATAAGCTGGGTCAGCTAATAGCAAGTGCAGTGGAGAAAAACACACAGGGTGTGTGATGGGGAGGGCAGGCAGGGTGGGCAACTGCGCAGATCGGGGACACAGAAAGCCCCTGGTGCCCCCTGAGACCCAAAGGAAGAAGGAAGCAAGCGTGTGGATGTCCACAGCAGAGGGCCACCAGGGCAGAGGCTCTGGGACACCATGAGCAGGGCACCCACAAGGTCAGGTGGGCCTGTGGCTGGGGCCAGGCTGCAGGGAGGGCCAGTAGGGCCGTCTTCACATGTTTGAGGACCTTGGGTCTCGCTCAGGAAGTGGGAATAGAAGAGGGCCCTGATGTGGCTCAAGTGTAACAGCGTCACTGCAGCCGCTGTGCCAGGTATAGACAACAGGGGACAGAGTGAAAGCAGCACAGCCACGTGGGCAGCCATGGCGGTCACCTTAGCCAGAGTGGCTGGACACTTGGACCAGGGCGAATGAGGGAGGTGGGAGGAGAGGTCCGATTCTGTTTGTACTTGCAGATATGGGAGATCAGAGGAGAGGGGGCAAGATGGCCTGCGACTTCCAATCTGAGCATCTAGAAGGATGGAGATGGTTCTCCCTGATTCACTTAACACCTAAGAGATCCTATTCCTTCTCTCTGGACACTATCCATGGGGGTCATGGGCATGTGCAGGGAGCCCCCCACTGGACCCTGGGAGCCAGGCCATCCCGGAGCCACCGCAGGTGCTCTCCCCTCCCCCATGCCCTGAGCTCTCCTGGCCTTGGAAACAGTGAAACCACATTTGCATCTGAGCCTCCCCAAACGGGCAGCTGGCCAGGCGAGTTCTCAAGGACGTGCCCGGTTTTCCTTTTCTTGCCAGCTCCACGTTGCCCACCTTGTCGTCTTACATGAGATGCTGCTTCAAGGGGGTGGCTGCACACACAGACCCGGGTTCTGTCTGGCGGGAACCGTGGACTGACTGGGTCTGAGGGCCGTGGCCGCTGTAAAGCTGAGAGAACACTGAGTTTACTTTGCAGTCAATCTCGGCAAACGCTTATATCTCTACTGAAAATCCTGCTAGTGTTCTGCACTTTTCCATAACCAACTTAGCAGCTGCTGCCAGGCCAGGGCAGCTGAAACGCTCTGGCAGTCAGCTGTGTGCAGAGGTAAAAGGTGAAGGGTCCCGCCCATGTCTCACACCTCTGGATTAAGCAGTCTGCGGTCCAGGAAAAGTGCAGGCCTTAACCAACAGCTGTTTCGCCGCCCAAGGAGTTCTCAGGGGCAGAGCGTCCCTGCCCCAGGGCAGCCCTGGGCGCTCTCCTCCAGTTTTGGCTGCCCTGGGCCTGACGACAGGGATCTGGCTTCCACAACTCAGATTTCACCAGGTTCTGGTGCCTTCACCACACTCAGCCTTACTTCCCAGATCTCCACGGGCACAGAAACCACAGCCCGTCCCTCTGGGGTAGGAGCAGTGCAGACCCAGGCCAAGGGGCGGTCAAGGTGGGCCACTATCAGGCCTCGAATGGGGGTGGCTTTCCTTAAACTTTCATCCAGTTCTTTTGTTTCCAGTCCCTCCCCAAAACCCCTCCTTCAACTCTAGAGCTTTTCTGGGGTTTTGTACCAATAACAGATGGTCAGCTTTCAGCTTCCTCGGGTCTGCAAAGCCACTTACCCCTTCTCCATCCACGTGCAGGCTTCCAAAGTGTGCCAAACTCCTCTTGCCTAGGATTGTGTCCTTCCTGGCCTTGTTCTTGGGAATTTATGCTCTTTTTATTCCTGTCCTTGTCATTTAAGTAAAATTTTGATAGGAGACAGAATTCTGTGCAAGTTCCATTTTCCTTGCTTAAAAAGAAGCCCCTTTAGGACTTCCCTCGTGGTCCCGCAGTTAAGCATCTGCCTTCCAATGCAGGGGATGCGAGTTCGATCTCTGGTCGGAGAACTAAGATCCCACACGTGGCGGGGTAACTAAGCCCGCGCAACAACTAGAAAAGCCTGCGCACCACGTGCTAAGAGCCCGCATGCCGCAGCGAAGATCCCATGTGCTGCACGTGCCTGACGCAGTCAAATAAATAAATACATACATTTAAAAAAATAAATTAATTAAATTATAAAATAAAAACAGGGCTTCTCTGGTGGCGCAGTGGTTAAGAATCCGCCCGCCAGTGCAGGGGACACTGATTCGAGACTTGGTCTGGGAAGATCCCACATGCCACGAAGCAACTAAACCCGTGAGCCACAGCTACTGAGCCTGAGCTCTAGAGCCCGTGAGCCTCAGCTATTGAAGCCCATGCACCTAGAGCCCGTGCACCGCAGCGAAGAGTAGCCCCTGCTCTCTGCAACTAGAGAAAGCCCATGTGCAGCAACGAAGACCCAACTCAGCCAAAAATAAATAAATAAGTAGATTTATTTAAAAAAAAAACAAAACAGTGGACTGGGGGATAAGAAAAGAAGCACCTTCTTGCTTTTTGGAAACCTTTCCCTAAAGTATTTAGTTTTTGATTGCTGTGTGGATCCATTCAGCACACACACACACCAGAGGTGCCACTGTGCCAGGTGCGGGGGGGATTCAGAGAGACTCACAGCCCAGGGGGGTGGGGATGGCACAGATGGTGACAGGCAGCTCAATGCATGCACCCCCCCGTGGGGGGTCGGGAAGGGGCAGACACTGTCTTCTGAGCTGAAGGTGGCCTGGGGACCGGGCCAGGACGGAGCAGCTCGAGAGCCTACCATCCAGGCACACTCTCCCCGGGCCCGCCCCATGCGGTGGACTGAGTCAGATCCCCGGGCTCGCCCACCCTGCCTATGGGATGTGAGCCCCGCCTTCCCTGCCAACTCCTCTGTCCCCTCCCCAGACCCTACAACCGCGGAGCTCTGCCTCACTCCGTATCACCTCCAGCCTCTGCACCTGCTGTTCCAGTATCCCCCATTTCTTTCATGTCCAGCTTTGCCCTGCACACCTGGACAGCCTCCTATCTGACTCCACAGGCCCCTGTGCTTCAATCTGCCCAACCGTTGGCCAGCAGAGCCCTCCTTGTCCGCCCATGTCATCCTCACTCCCCCAAGCGGCTGTTTTCCAGGACCAGACCCATTCAGGTGGAGCTTAGTGGCTGGCTGGTGTGTCCAGAGGGCAAGGCATGGCTGGCTCTTGCTGAGCACAGGTGACTGCAGGACAGTAGGAGCCAGAGGCCGGAGCCAGCAGGCAATGGAGGGGCTGGATGTGGCTCCAGACAAGCCAGACCCCGGCCCAGCCCCTACTCAGGGCTCTGTAACTAAGGGGTGAGATGTCTGTCAGCCCCGGACACACAGCAGCTTGTGGTCACTGGGGTGCTAGCTCTCCCCTTGGGAAGTCCACCCTGTACTGAGTGATGTGCTGAGCACTTAGTGGGCTGTCTTCACCAGATGTGGGACACAGGCAGGATTTTCCACATTTTTGCTTTAAGACCCAGCAAGGGTAGCACTGCTGTTTTTGTAAAATAACTTTCCCACATCGTGCTTCCCAGCTCCAGGCCCTGCCAAGGCAGGGGGCTTGGTCCACTCTGGGCACCTCCACAAAGGAGAAGCTCTAGCTGCGGGCTGCCCACCTGGCAGAGAGGAGCCCCCCTGGCCTGGAGGCTTATGCAGAGCAACCCCAGTGAGAACAGTGAGGGCAGGTGGCTACAGCTGTCCTTGTTCCAGATGGAGGGCACATAGCCATAGAGGGTGACAGGCACAGTGCAGAGCCTCTGCTGCCTGGACCACCCAAGCAAGGGCGGGAAGGGTCCCCGCCAGCTCACTCTCTCAAATGGGGAAACTGAGCACAGCAGTGGCAATCCGGGCCTGGGCTCCTGTTGTCTGGCTTGTAGCCCCTCGACTGCTGTCCATGCCCACCCCTCCCTCCCCCAACAAACACCCATCACTCTCTTCCACTGGTTTCCACGTTGACTTTTCTTCTGGTTTTCACAATGACGCTTGTGCTGTGCGCTGCGCCCCAGGGGCTCCTGGGGGTCCACAGACTCACTGTCCGGGGCAGCCCTGGAGGCCAGGATGCCCTGCATGCAGAGCTAAGTGGGCCAGCGCTCAGCACCGTGGGTCTGCAGTTCCAGCTGCAAAGGTGCTGGCCTCGGGCTTGCCGGCCCTTTGCTTTCATGGCAGCTTCCCCTGCCCCCACTTTCCTGTCCCTTCTCCTAAATTCACCTGCTTGCCTTCCTCCCTTCTCTCCCACTTTCTTCCAGACCAGCAGAATGTTACCTCCTTCTTTCTTTGGAAGGAAAAGAAAGTATGTGTAGGTGAGGAAGCCAGTTCCTCCAGACAGCCCAGGCAAGATGCCTGGGCTGCCGGTCAAAATTGATTTCGAAAGATAATTCTATTTTGAGCGAAAGAATAATGAAAAGACACCCTCAGCTGGCCTGGAAACAACCCGATTCCCATCAGCCCGGGTGCCTGGGCCCCGCTCTGTGCTCCCCCAGCGGGCACCGCGCTGCCCTGCCTGGTGGCCTCTTGTCCCCACCCCCCATCTTCCCTGGCGTGCTCCGAGCCCACGCTTCTCTCCTCTGAGGTGGTGAGGAATGAGGGGCGCCAGTTATAACCACCGGCCTCTGTGCAGGGGGCGTGCAGCGCGGGGTCTCACCATAGGGCCTGGCACCTTCAGTTGGCGCCTACGGAATGTCTGAGCAGCCTCGCGCCAGGCACAGCAACGGGAGGAACGTGGATTTGCTGCCACACCCACCGGGCTTGCTGGGTTATTTGAGGACTAAAGTGACAAAGCTGGTGGCGGGGGAGGCCTGGAACCCGGTCTCTGCCCATGCCGGCAGCTTCCCAGCAACGCCGAGAGGCTGGAGGGTGGTGAGAACCCCTGCCCCGGCTGCACGGCGACCTGCCCCAGTTCACCCTTTCTCCATGGCCAGCACCCACCAGGGAGGAAAGGGTCATCCTCCCTTATCCGATGCACCGGGGAACCTTCCTGGAGGCCAAGGGTTTGCCTTCACCCTCTGGAAGACCTTCGTGCAGGAGCCCAGTGTTCCTCCTCTCCTCTCCCACCCCCATCCCTGCCCAGCAGCACCCAACAAGGGCTCAGCAATCGCTCCCCTCCCTCTCATTGCCACAGTCTGAGCATCGCTCCCCCGGGACAGTGCCAGGAGCATCGTGTGCAGGGCTTGGGAAGATTAGGAAATAGAAGAGGCACGGATGCAGGAGAGAGGGATTGGGAAAGCAGGGAGGTGGGAGCCCTGGGGAGGGCAGGATCCAGGCCGCCCAAACCCGGCTTTCCCAGACCTCCTCTGTGTACTTTTCTGCATCACACTCACCGCCTTCTAATACTCCACACAATTGATGGCATTGATTTTGCTTCTTGTCTCCCTCCCTTTAAGGACTCCCAGCTCCCTAAGGAGAGGGAGTCTTCTCTCTTCTGATCACTGCCGTATCCCCAGGGCCTGGAGCAGTGACAGCAGCCTTGGACGCCCTTGTGGCCTGGTGGGAGCCCCAACTTTTCGCCAGGCTTCACCCCGGACACGTCTCACACACATCCCCCATGTGAGCTGTCAGAGGGAGGTGTTATTCTTCTGGACTCCAGACCAGGATGCTGCGGATCTCAAACCCTGAGCCTCTCCCCTGGGCAGATAACAGCCAGCCCGCAACAGCCAGCTCAGAAGGCGCCCCCAGCTCATGTGCACAGCCCCTGAGAAGAAGGGACCCTCTGCGCTGGCAGGGAGGGAGGGCAAGCGGAAGAGAACCGCTGCCAGCGTTTTCCTCATCCCAGTGTGAATGACATTTCCTCCAGCCAGTGTAAGAGTTCCAAGTGACGGGCAGCGGGGAACACAGCCACTGTCTGCCCAGCTGCCCCCTCTTACTCTTGGACCCACCGTGATGGGCAAACACACCTCAGGGGACGCAGTCATGGAGCTGGCTTGCTTAGGGCCCCACCTTCTCTCTTTAAATGCACAGTATTGGTCCTTCGACTCCTGGATTTTTCATTTTAGTGCAACTCTGGTCACCACAGCTCCAAAAACAATCTCAGGTCAGGAGCAACCTCACTGAAAGCTTAACAAAATGTACATGTTATCAACCCGGCATGTTCAGGTATCCCTGAAGAAATTGAGAGTGGGACAGAGCATGAGAAAATGGGAAGAAGCAGAGGGGGGCCAGCTTTTCCCTCAAGTGTGAGAGAGGAGTCATCCTCCCAGAGTGGATGGCCCAAGAAACCGAGGTATAAGCCCATCAACTGAATCTACCAGAATAACAAGTATATCTCAGGTAATAAACATAAATATTAAAAACTGAGAGGGGGCAAAGGTGAGTACAGGATACTTGAAGTGAGCTGAATTCCTCAGTGTAACACTGAAGACTAGGTATATGCTTTTTAGTTGACAAATCAAGAATAAAAGCATGCTTGGTTTATTAGGAAGTCTTTCTAAAAATAACTTTAGTGGCTACATAATACTTATCTAGGCAATTTAGTAGGGTACTTTGCTAGTTGGACATAACTTTTACTGTTACTCAATACTCGGACTAAATTACTAGGAAAAGGTTTAGAATGCTTGACAACCCTTATTTAGAGTCGGAGAGGAAATTTCCAGAGAAACAAAAATCATCAGTGGTTAAAAGAGGGTGATGGGCTACAGAGTGTGTGCTGAAAGAGGCCAGGTGAAGAATTTTGCTTTTTATTTTCTGTTCTCTTGGATTTGAGCCTTTCTCTTTGTCCATGTTTTTATAATGTTCATGTATTGTTTTAAGATTGAAAACAGTATCAAATATACTAAACCTTTTTCTATTAATTTCAGTTCTAGAATTCAGTTACATTAAAAGCTAAATGTCCAATCAGTTAAGTAACCTACTAAATTGCCTGAATAAAACACTCTGCGGCCACTAAAATTATTTTTGTGAAGTTATAATAACTATGGAAAAGACATCTGTTATAATGTAGAAAAAACTGCAGAATATGAAATTTTATATGGAATAAGATCACAACTATGTAAAAAAAAGCAGAAAGCAATAAAATCATAACTAGTTTTTTTTTTTTTTTAGTTCGGAAAAGTATCCCAAAATGTTAACTGTGATAGTCTTTGGCAGGAGGGACTACGGGAATTTTTAAATTCCTCTTTCTAATTCTCTGGCTTTTACATTTTTGTTAATAGAGAACATGTGGGGTTTTTTTTTTTTTTTTTTTTTTTTTTTTTTTTTTTTTTTTTTTTTTTTTTTTTTATTAGTTTTTTGTGTTTTTTTTTTTTTTTTTTTTTTTTTTTTTGGTTTTGGTTTGTTTTGTTTTTAATGAAAGGGAAAGGAGACATTGAACTATGAATTCATAGCAGCAGGGACTAAGGCGTAATTTAACTTGGCAGGCTTTGTCTCACACATGAGAAGAGAATGGACACAATTGGGTGATTCTGTTCGTCCTCTTTGCTGCCAACAGAATTGAGATGATGCTAAAAGCATTTTGAGTCCCCCACGACTTGAGTCACAGTCCAGAGGAAACTCAGATGATTCTAATAATCCCTGTCATTTGTGTGAAACACTTCTCTGCGAGGGTGGAACTCTTCACAGCATAAGAAAAAGCACAGCATCAGAAACCAGGAGACAGGAACACTAAATCCAGCGTTCCCACAACCAGCGCCATGACCCCATTCCAGTTGCCTTCCCTCCCTAGGCTCTGCCAACTCAGCCCTTTCTCTAGCAGGGAGCCAGAGCTGTACCATCTCTTGGCTCCCTTGAGATCTTTGCTACCCTAAGGAGCTATGACTCCATAAATGTGCTGGTGACTCAGATCCACCACTAGGAAAAATGTATTCCCTGAACAAAACAACTCCATATGGCAAAAGGCAGCCCAAAAAACTGACTACAAGACACTGCTAATCTACCTACCCAATGCTCACCCCATACAGGGATTTTAATATATTTCAGAAATGACCCTGATGGTCACGGCTTATTTCAGTTAGAATAAGCTACCTAAAATGGGGGAGAATAGACAGGTTCCAGGGAGGATGGGAAGAGGTGGGTGAGTGAGGGTTATTAACACCTACTAAGTGTTTTCTAGTACTTCACATATCTTATTTAATGTTTACAAAATGGGGGTTAAGAGGAAAGGGGAGCTTGCTTGACATGGCTGGATTCCAAAAATCTAATGTGTCCTATTCAAAATCCAATGCTTTTTTTTTTTTTTTTTTTGCTGCTCAGTTTGTGGGATCTTAGTTCCCCGACCAGGGATCGAACCCATGCCCCCCGCAGTGGAATCACAGAGTCTCAACCACTGGACTGCCGGGGAATTCCTCATTTGATCTCTCAACATCCCTAAATATGATGCATTATTTGTGTGCACTAGAAGTGAGCAGATAAATATATTTACAGTGTGTAAATAAAATATTTACAAAAGTGATCATTTTTACTCATGTAGTGAAACCACTAGTCGGAATTTGTCATGACTCATTGACAAATTAATTGCACTAAAGGTAAGAGAAAAATTTAAATCTCAATAGAAAAATTATGCTCTGACTTTCAAGTAGCAAAATTAGAGTTTCAAGGGTTTTGGAAGATGAGAGCATATTTCTGATGGGACAAATTGAAGAGGATGTGAATCAACTTCTCCATGTAGCTCCTACAGGTAGATTTGTAAGCAGATTTCATGCATAAAACTTAATTAAACTTAAAAGCTTTTGCACAGCAAAGGAAACCATAAACAAGATGAAAGGACAACCCTCAGAATGGGAGAAAATATTTGCAAATGAAGCAACTGACAAAGGATTAATTCTCCAAAATACACAAGCAGCTCATGCAGCTCAAAATCAATAAAACACACAACCCAATCCAAAAATGGGCTGAAGACCTAAATAGACATTTCTCCAAAGAAGACATACAGACGGCTAAGAGGCACATGAAAAGATGCTCAACATCACTAATCATTAGAGAAATGCAAATCAAAACTACAATGAGGTATTACCTCACAACGGTCAGAATGGCCATTATCAAAAAATCTAAAAACAATAAATGCTGGAGAAGGTGTGGTGAAAAGGGAACCCTCCTGCACTGTTGGTGGGAATGTAAATTCATACAGACACTATGGAGAACAGTATGGAGGTTCCTTAAAAAACTAAAAATAGAACTACCATGTGACCCAGCAATCCCACCACTGGGCATATACCCTGAGAAAACCATAATTCAAAAAGAGTCATGTACCCCAATGTTCATTGCAGCACTATTTACAAGAGCCAGGACATGGAACCAACCTAAATGTCCATCAACAGATGAATGGATAAAGAAGATGTGGTACATATATACAATGGAATATTACTCAGCCATAAAAAGAAACGAAATTGGGTTCTTTGTAGTGAGGTGGATGGACCTAGAGTCTGTCATACAGAGTGAAGTAAGTCAGAAAGAGCAAAACAAATACCGTATGCTAACACATATATACGGAATCTAAAAAAAAAAAAAAAAAAAAAATTGGTACTGATGAACCTAGTAGCAGCGCAGGAATAAAGACTCAGGCATAGAGAATGGACTTGAGGACGTGGGGTAGGGAGGGGGAAGCTGGGGCAAAGTGAGAGAAGCATCAACATATATACACTACCCAATGTAAAATAGATTAGCTAGTGGGAAGCAGCTGCAGAGCACAAGGAGATCATCTCAGTGCTTTGCGATGACCTAGAGGGGTGGGATAGGGAGGGTGGGAGGAAAGCTCAAGAGGGAGGTGATGTGGGGATACGTATATGCCTATGGCTGATTTGCATTGTTGTACGACAGAAACTAGCACAGCATTGTGAAGCAATTATACTCCAATAAAGATGTATTAAAAAATAATAATAAACAATAAAATCTATAATCACATTAAATATAAGTGGATAAATATTCACAATTAAAAGGCAGATTAGATGAAAAAGCAATACCCACTTATATGCTGCCTACAAGAAATATGTTTGAAATACAGAGAAAAATACATTAAAAATAAAAGGATGGAAAAAAGATAAGCCTTGCTAACACTAAGCAAAAGAAAGCTGGAGGGGCTATATTAAGATCAGATAAAGTAGATTTCAGAGCAAAAAATATTACCATGCGCCAAAATGATTATTTCATAATAATAAAGCCATCATTTCATCACATGGACATAAAAATTGTACCCATTTATGCCCCACATATCAGAGCTTGAAATTACATGAATGTAAAACTGATAGAATAGAACTGATAGAAAACAAGAGAAAAATTAAACCCAAAGTAAGTAGAAGAAAGGAAATAATAGAAATATAAAAACACAGCAGAAAAATCAATAGAAATAAATCTATGAAACCAAAGCCATTTCCTTTGGAAAAAAAAAGTAATAATGTTATTAAATGTCTAATCAGACTTATCAGATAAAAACATAGCAGAAAATCAATAGAAATAAATCTATGAAACCAAAGCCATTTCCTTTGGAAAAAAAGTAATAATGTTATTAAATGTCTAATCAGACTTATCAGAAAAAAGAGAGAGAGGAAGAGAAGTTGCAAATTACCAAAATCATGAGTGAGAGAAGAGGCATTTCTATAGAGTCTACAGATAATAAAAGTGTGATAAGGATGTGCTGGTTGAATAGTGTTCTCAAAAAGTCCTGTCTACCTGACATTTGTCAATGTGACCTTATTAGAAATAAGGTCTTTGCAGATGTAATCAAGTTAAGATAAGGTCATAATGGATTGGATTGGGCCCTAAATCTAGTCACCAATGTCCCTATAAGAAGAGGGAAATTTGGACACAGAGAAACACACAGGAAGAACATCATGTGTAGGTGGAAGGAAGAGATTGAAGTAAAGCACTTATAAGCCAAGGAAGGCCCAGGCGTGCCAGCAACCGCCATAAGCTAGGAGAGAGGCATGGGACAGATTCTCCTCCAGAGCCTCTGCAAGGAACCAACCCTGCCAACACTTTGATTTTGGACTCCTAGCCTCCAGAACTGAGAGACAACACATTTCTGTTGTTTTAAGCCATGGTAATTTGTTACAGAAAGCCATTTTCTAAATTAGCCAATAAATTTGAAAATGTAGATGAAATGGACAAATTTCCTGAAAGAAACAAACTACCAAAGTTCACTCAAAAAGAAATTGATAATTTATTTATCCTTATATCTATTAAGAAAAGAGAATTGTAGTTAAAGCTCTTCCACAGAGAAAACTCCAGGCCCAGATGGATTCACTGATAACTTCTGCCCAAAATTCAAGGAAAAAATAATACCAGTTCTACACAAATTATTCTAGAAAACTGAGGAGAAGGGAGTACTTCCTAATTGATTGTATAAAGCCAGCATTACCCTGACATAATAAAACCAGAAAAAAAGATATTAGAAGAGAATACAACTAGAGTTCAATACCCCTTGTGAATATAGATGTAAAAATTCTTAACAAAATTTTAGTTAATCAAATCCAACAATATATAAAAAGACTAATATATCATGACCAAGTGGGGTTTATCCCAGGAATACAAGATTGGTATAGCATTCAAAACTCTACCAATGTAATCTCCATATTAATAAACTGAAACAGAAAAACCTTATGTTCATCTCAATAGATGCATTTGAAATGATCTAACATCCATTCCTGATTAAAGAAAAAAGAATTACTCATCAAAGCATGAATAGAAAGAAGGGAGCTTCTTCAACCTGATAAAAGGTATACACAAAAAACCTACAAAAACATCATGTTCAATGGAGAATAACTGAATACATACCCCCTGAATCAGGAAGTAGACAAGGGTGTTCGTTCTCCCTATTTCTATCAACATTGCACTGGAGGTTCAAGTCAGTACAATGGGAAAAAAAAAAGCATCCAGATTGGAAAGGAAGAAGTAAAACTATTTCTCTTCACAGATGACATGATTATCTATGTAGAAAATCCAATGGAATTTTTTTAAATTACTAGATAAGAAGTGAGCTTAATACATTTGTAGGTCACAACAGCAATATACAAAAAAAAATCAATTTTATTTCCATATACTAACAATAAAAAGTCATAAATTGAGATTTTTAAAATACCACTTATAATAGCATCAGAAAATATTAAGCACTTGGGCATAAATCTGACAAAAAGATTTGGAAAGTATGAAACATTGTTGAGAGAATTTAAAGGAGACATATATCATGTTCATGCATCAGAAGTCTCAGTATCATTAAGATATCTGTTGTCTCCAAATTAATCCAACATAATCCCAATCAAAATCTCAACAGGATCTTTGTACCTATTGACAAACTGATTATAAAATTCATACATAAAAGCAAAGGACCTAGGATATCCAAAATAAATTTGGAAGGAAGGACAAAGTCAGGTAACCAATACTTCCTGATTTCAAGACTTACTCTAAACTACGGTAATTTGAAGACAGTATGGTGTTGTCATAAACAGGCATATAAATCAATGGGACAGATCAGAGACAGAGCCCCATCTTGAGCAACCATGAAAAGGGCCTTAGCAGTGCGCCATGGCGTGATGATCCAGGTGCAGCTCAAACACCTCCACATCCCCCTCCGCCAGCATGAGCCTTTCCACCCAAGGCTCATGGCCAAGGGCAGTAACTGAACTCCTCCCCGCCTTCTGTATTTAAAGAGTCACCTCCCCAGGTTCCCAGGGTCTTGACTTCCTAGTGCCATTGACCAGCCTAAAGTCCTATGTATTCACGTGACCAAGAGACCTCCCTGGGTCCCACGTGAGACACACAGCTCTGGGTAGGCCTGACTACCTAACAAGACTGCCTGCCATGGTAGGTAGTCCCCATGGCAAACAGGAGGGTGAGCACAGGCTCCCACACCACAGAACCCGTTTTGGGTTGTAACACACAGGCAAAGGAAACTGAGGGATCAAGCTGGGGGTCCCTGCCCACCGTGATGCTACTAGAAGCAGGTCACTGACCTCACAGAGCCTCCAGTTTGGTAAAGGAGACAATTCAGGGCTTCCCTGGTGGCGCAGTGGTTGAGAGTCCGCCTGCCGATGCAGGGGACATGGGTTCGTGCCCCGGTCCGGGAAGATCCCACATGGCACGGAGCGGCTGGGCCCGTGAGCCATGGCCGCTGAGCCTGCGCGTCCGGAGCCTGTGCTGGAGGCCACCACAGTGAGAGGCCCCGCGTACCGCAAAAAAAAAAAAAGGAGACATTTCAACATGCCATGGCAAGGTTGACAAGCAAAGCATTGCAGAAGGGTAGGTGTGATGCTGCCGCAGCCAGGGCCCGAGGGCCTAACTGGCCAAAGTAGGGCATGAAGTCCCGAGAGGTGGCATTGATCTCGAGTGGCCTCGGCCTGCAGCGGCTTGAAGCAGGATTCCTGTTCCCGGCCAGAGATTGAGGTCAGGCAGCGGCAGTGAGAGCACTGAGTCCTAGCCACCAGACCACCAGGGACCAGTGGCCAGTGACAAGGCCCTGGTCTGTCAGCTGTGAAGAAATGAATTTCCACATAGAGACGGAAAGTAATGAAGCCAGTAAAGTGTTTATTAGCAGGAAAAAGAGTACAGTATGTGTGGGTAGACACACGGGCAGGCTCAGAGAGAGAGAGAGTTGCAGCCTCGTGGCAGATTGAATCATCTACACGGGGCATTTCTTCTGGGTTTCCTTTGACCAATCATCTTGCTTTGCGTGGTTCGGAGTCCGTATCTGGTACATCTCAGGGTCCTTCCCTGTTTGTGTGTGCATCTCTCAGCCAAGACGGATCCTAGTGAAGAGGCCTGTGGGAAGGTTGACATCACCTACTGTGGGGTGGCGCCTTCCCTCCCTTTTTGATCTCCAGGGAGCCTTTCTGCACATGTGTAGTCGGGGAGGGCTCCTTGACTTCCAGAATGAGGAATATGTGGTCTTTTATCTCTTATCTGGGCAGGGCCCAGCCTCCTCCATCATCCTGCTTTTATGGAGTTCCTGTCCACAGGGGAGAAAATGTTCAGCCTGGGGCCCATCTATCTCCTGCCTCAGCCTTAAACTGCGTCCTCACGGACAACTCTGAGTCTGCTCAGACTGCAGCCCTTTGGACAGAGTGTTGCTTTACGAGGTCAGTGATGGGAGGAAGCTGAGGAAGAAAGTGAGGCAGTGGGCACTGGAGCGGGGTGGCCGAGTTCAGAGTAAAGGGCAGGCATTCCAGGGTCGACTGAGAAAAACACACAACGTGAGAGCAGTGAGTTAAGTTTTATTTGGAGACCTTACTGAGGACTACAGCCTGGGAGACAGCCTCTCAGTAGCTCTGAGGAACTGCTCCAAAGAGGAAGCAGAAGGCTCCTGGAAGGAGCCAGGATATATATGAACTTTTTTGCTGAGAAAAACATGCAGTCTAGCATAAAAAGACAACTGCTAGTCACAAAGAATAGACATCTCAAGTTAATGATTTTAGTGTTTTTCTATGTACGGGAAGATACAAGATCTGGGGTCATTGAAATTCTTCCTGAGGTATGCATCTAACCAGCTAGGGGCCCCTTTCATCCAAAGCACAGGGTACTCCCTGATTAGCTCTATCCTGAATCTCCCTCAGGGAGCACTGCCATGGAGTGGGTGACAGCACTAAAGGATGACTTGATCCTTGTAGAACTGGAATGGTGGGCAACCTTTTCTTCTCTGTACCTGGGCCAAGGGAGATGTAGCAGTAAAAGCAGAGAACTGCCCAAAGAAAGAAACAAAGTGACCCACAGTGCCGTCCAGAAGGCTCTCAGCAACCACTCTTCCACACCCCAAGTTCTGGTTGCTGCCCAACCTTGGCAGCCACAGCTCCTGGCCACCTTGTGCCCCCTGTGATTGGAACTGACACCAAAGTGGGAGCCTGAGCTTGAGTTAGGAGAGCTTGGCCTCGGGCAGTGCTCTCCTGGCCCTGCCGAAACAAAGGAGCTTGCAGCTGACAGCCGATGCAGCAAAACCTTTGAAAGCCCTTCACTCCTCGCTTGACCCTTGGCGAAGCTAAGCTGTGTCTGCTGGGCTCCCTGCATGGAGCCCACCATTTAGATTCTGGGAGCACTGCGCTCTCTGTGGAACACGGGGTGGTTCCCTGTGCAGCAGGATTCCTTGATTCACTATCTCATCAGTTCAGACACAAAACAGGCTCTTGTGGGAGGCTCGAGCCAAGGAGCCGAAATGAGAGAACATGTAAAAAGTAAAAGCAGATGCCTTTGCCTTGAGAAGTCATCAGCCTGAATCATTTATCAATAGCCTTTTCCCTGGCAAAGCAAGAGCGTGAGTTTAGGCTGTCTCTAACGAAGAGTGCTGATTCCCCAAACCCTGTCTATTTTCTTGGACTTGATTAATGGTTCTATTGGTGGCTTTATTTGATCTTCATTCAATTTGGGAACTGAGCTTACACTTCAGCCAAAAATATAATATTCTTTTTCATATTTCTAAAGCTCTTTATGATAATGGTCCAGAACTGGAGTCTGGGATCCGCTACCCATCCACTCCTCATCCTGAGTTTAAGTTGTTTTTTTTTTTTGTCTGTCAATCAGATGTATTTATTGTACTTATATCTGCGATCTAATACATGCTTATATTTAAGAATACTTTAGTTAACTAGAAAAATCATCCTGCTATATAAAGTACTTAGAAATGTTGAGAAAGAGAGAGGTGATATCCTTTTAAATGGATAGTTGAGCTTGTAAGAAATTAGGGGAGATTCTCAAGGGGAAAAATCCAAAAGAAAAGTGAAAGCCAGAGTCTAAGTACCTGAACGGAGGCTGAAGGTGCTCTGGATGAAGATGGGATGAATGCTGACCTTTGTACTGAGTTTAAGTTTTGAGGGAGTGAGCTTATTTCCCTTAGAGCATTGGACATTCCTCACTATTAAGTATTATGGAAGAGTGGGGCAGCTTCTCTGTCTCAAAGACTACACTATTTATGTCCTTTTGCAGACAGCTTTTGGGCAATATTTTTGTGATCTTTATTTTCTGTTAATTGGTGGAATTATTGTTTCAATTTGCAGAGGTGTCTAGAATAGATGTAGCTCCTACTATAAATAATAGAGTGACCTTGGAATTTTTACTTGCCAAATTATTGCTGGCACTGAGGAGACCTGGATACCATGATGGAGGGGGAATCCACCTGCCCTCTTTATTTATTTGGCAACATAGAGATGTGGAGTTTGGGTGGGCACCTGACCCTGGCTTTCCCTGAGGTCTTGTGGCTGAAGCATAGCTGCTAATGACCATGCCTTGGCTCTGTGAACCAGGTTCTGGGTTCAAGGCTAGTCTGGGACCCATCACTGTGTCCTAGGGGAGGGAACAGACCAGAAGTAAATTGGTGGGACATGCAGTGGGACTGAGTCTCAGGATACTTATTCAGTTAAGAGAAAGCCAATCATAAGTCCAGATTTCTATAATGAACACCAAGCAGTGAGGACAGTGGACTCATGCAAATAGAATAAAGAAGGCAATGGCTTCAATTTTGTACACCTTGGGTCTGGGTTGCTCGTGGCACATCTCATGGATGCCAACTGGTATATGAGCCATCGAGAAGACGCCAGATTTAACAATATGGATTTGAGGGTTGATAGTACTCATTCACCAAACAAATATTTATTGAAGGCCACTTGGGCATGAGGATCAGAATAAGAAATCCTTGGCTAAGAATAAGCCTTGAATAAGAAATCAGTCCCTGACCTTCCGGAGCTCATAGTGTGTGGTGGAGTGGAGAGAATAGACGTTAAGTACATACTCACGAGCATCAGGAGAGGGGCCAAGACATGTGGCCTTGAGTGGAGATGGGAGCTCTCATCCTCTTGGGAGGATGAAGGGATGAGGCTGAGCGTGGCCAGGGAGAAGCAGGAGGGGGAAGGGAGCCGAAGATGGAGAGTCCTGGTGTTCTCAATTGACGCAGTAAAGAAGGAAAGCAAAGGGGATGGAAGACCTGCAGGGTTACAACAAGAAACAGCTCAGGAACAGGGTCCAGGAGGGATGGGGACAGATGGTGATGGGGTGGGGTGGGGGGGGCGGGTCATAGAGGGGGGCCATGGTTCTGCCCGGGGTCTCGGCCACCTGGATCTCCAGAGGAGCAGGGACAGGAGGGGATGGAGTGCAGACAGCAGGAATCACTTCTCATTTCTCTGCCTCTGGCCAGCTGGCAACAATGCAACGATTGGGGAGAGGGTGTCTGTGGCTGGAAGGCGAGGGGGAGAAAGTGAGGAAGCAAACTCCCTTCCCCACCCCCTCCAGCAGATGCAGACAGCAAGGATTTTGTTCTCTGGCTGACTGAATCTCTCATTTTTATATGGATGTTGTAACATCTTGTTAGCACAGTCGTCATCCTTGATCCATAGGTTAGATTTGTTCTTTTATGTTTAATTAGTGGTCAAAAACCTTCCGGTTATTAAATAATATCAAAATGTTTGCTGAGTCCATTCAGTTTAAGTAAAATTAACTATTCATAACTGACAACAGGATGACACACCACCTAATCGAAGCAATTTTTTTTTTTCCACCTTGTATCCCTGATTGCAAAAACGAATTGATTTAGGGGTATTACAGACAAAAGGAAAGGAGCTTTTCTTTAGGACTTCATTATCACCACGAAACCAATGGAAGCACATGCACTCCTCAGCAACTCTAAGGCACAGGAAGGCCCCCAGACCGCCCCCCTGAAGGGAGGAGAGAAGGGAGGGAGGGTCTTCTTGTGGCTTTAGCCAACCGCAGCCCCCACCCACGTGCAGCTGCCCACAGATGTGGAAGAGGACCGAGCCCAGGGGAGAGTGAGCCAGAGGAAGACGACCACGTGGTCAAACCCTCTCTGCTGACCAGTCCAGCAGCTTCAGCCAGCATCACCCACCCACAGGGCTGCTTAGAAATGCAGGCTCTCCGGAGCCCCAGACCTATCGATCAGAATCTGCATTTCAATGAGCCCCTCAGGAGATGCTTGTGCACCTTGCAGTTTGAAAGCTTTGGACTAGGCTATGTGTATATCCCCAGACCAAAGCACCTGTAACTTCAAGGTTCCCAAGAGAAAACTATTTCCAGAGAGGAAACCTAATTCTCAACAACTCTCAATAACAACCCTATTTGTGATGTGATGAGCAGCGCTGGTGGGTGATATGCCTGGCACCATGCCTGCAACATCCTCCAGAGCCCTGGGAACCCATTATACTATTATGGTACCCCCCCACACCGGTCCAGATGGGAATTTGGAGGCTCCCAGAAGTTAAGGAACTTGCTAAGTTCACCCAGCTTGTAAAAGGCAAAGCTGGAAAGGTATTTAAGCAGCCCAAATCCCATAGATGTCATGGATTCCTTCAAATTCAAATTTATTCATGTGGGTACACGGTATTAGATAGCTCAATGATTCTCCTGAACGACGCTAGACCACACCTTTAATGGTTAGATAAATTTTACTGCATCCATTAAATGGAGTAATATTCACATTCAAAACCAATGTTTTTAAGAATTGTCAATGATACAAGGCAATATTCATCATGAAATATTTCTTGAAAAAAAGCATAACAGTAAAATATAACATGCATACATATGTAAACACTCAAACCACTCACAGAATGGATGAAAAAAACATGGACTATTTATTCAATAAAATGCTATTCAGCACTTAAATATAACTAGATATCTATGTCACCATTGACATTTCTCAAAAACATAGTGTTTAATCACGAAGAGTTGCAAAACAAAACTTTTAGTATATTATTTATATGCATTTTTTGAAGCATAAGAAACAATATTCTAAATTATTCACAGATCCCAGTACATAATATACAAGCCCCTCCAAAATAGATTGAAAAGATACTCATAGAATTACAGTACTTGTTGCAACGAGCCCGAGGTAGGGGTCAAGGCGATGTCAGCTATACGCTGCTTTTTAATTCTTTGGAAAGTAAAATAGACGTGATAAATTTGATATATAGTGACAGTTGTTAATTCAATATGGTGGATATATAGTGCTTGTTGTATTTGTAGTTTTCTGCTATTTTAAGATTTCTGTATTTGAACGTATATGCCACAGAAAAGTTTAAAAAGAAGCACATAAAATATTAACAACACTTTCCTCTGGATAGTAATGTTATAGACAATTTTTGTTTTCTTCGTCAGGTTTTTCTGTCCTTTAAAAAATTTCCCTATTAAAATACACGACTGATTAGAGACAAGATGGCGGAAGAGTAAGACGCGGAGATCACCTTCCTCCCCACAGATACACCAGAAACACATCTACACGTGGAACAACTCCTGCAGAAAACCTACCGAACGCTGGCGGAAGACCTCAGACCTCCCAAAAGGCAAGAAACTCCCCACGTACCTAGGTAGGGCAAACGGAAAAAAAAAGAAAAAACAGAGACAGAGGATAGGGACGGGACCGGCACCAGTGGGAGGGAGCTGTGAATCAGGAAAGGTTTCCACAC
>RJWK010036959.1:0-21480 GCA_004363435.1 Platanista minor | reverse complement strand
CTATATAATATAGTAAAATTTGGCTATTAATGGCTAGAAATTACCAATGAAGTTTGATAAAGTACTTAAGAAATTGGAAAAAGAATCCTAAAACTACTATCCAAAGAAAGTTAGTCAAATAAAAATTGATATTCTAGCAGAAAAGTTTTCATATAAAACACTGAAATTTGGGTCCCTGGTGATAGAGTGTGATTTACTGGATCCTAAGTATATTTATTCATAAGAGGACTGTATTACCCTATGATTGTTAGCTTTCAAGAAATTGAACATTACTTTCAATACTGCTAGACAAAAGTGAAACCAGTTAACTGAATCTTTCCAGAAAACTGTTTGCTATTAAAGTCATTCTTATTCAATATGAATGATAAATTTGGTAAATCAGCAAATGTGGTCAATTCAATGAATTCATCATTAGGCAAGTTTTATTTCCACAAAATTAAATCTTAGTAAATCGGTTTTATTACATTTACCTAAAATCAACCAAAATCCACTCCGTCTCTCACAGACAAGAGATAACTGATTATAGCAGGGCATCACTGGCAAAAGACCAATCATTTTTTGCATGAATTGACCATAATTTACAATTTGCCCCCATTTCAGCCCTGAGTTCTAGTGCATTAGTTATTACTAACGCCTCCTTCACATGGCAGGAGCTGAACTACTGAAAAATTAATGAGACACAGCCATGGAAGAGGCCAAAAGTGAGCCCCCGTGTCACCCTCATCAGAAGAATGTGGCCTCACATATTAATTTTCTGCCCACATTAGTTTCCTAGGACTGCCGTTGCAAATTACCACACACTGGGTAAGACAACAGAAATTAACTCTCTCAGTTCTGGAGGCTAGAAGTCCAAAATCGAGGTGTCAGCAAGGCCGTGCTCTAATCTGCTCTACCTGTTGCCTGCTGTCCTGGGCCTGCAGTTGCGTGACTCCAACCTCTGCCTCTGCTGTTACATGTCATCCTCTCTGTGTCTTCACACCATCCTCTTATAAGGACAACAGTCATGTTGAATTAAGGGCCCACCAGTCTGACCTCATGTTAATTAATTATATCCGCAGTGACCTTGTTTCCAAATAACGTCAGTACTTGGGGGTTAGGACTTCAACACATCTTTTGGGAAGACACAATTTTAACACCGTCTTTGCCCTCACCGCCCAGGCACTTATGGTCAATGACAGTTATATTTTAGGCATTTCTCTCTCATGTCCCTTGTTCTTCCTCTTTTTCTAATTTATCAGAAAATATTTTTAAGTGATAAATCGTACAGACCAACATGCTTGACTAATACAAAAGCAGTTTTGGTTAAATTAAGCTTTGTAAGTAAAGTCTCTTACTGAAGAACCTGGCTAAAATAGAGTATACAATTTCCCCCCTTTTCTATTCCTCTTATTTTTCTACAACTGCTTCACTTGCCTCAGCAAACTTTCCGTCCATATTTGCTAGAACAAATCCAATTTAGTGTAACTTTTCAATAAAATTGGTAAAGAGATCACTTAAATGCAATGTAATTGTAATGTTTCTTAAGGCTTATCAAGCAAATAAATCCACAAATGAGAAAATCTCCTTTGTCAAGCATCCCACTTTGGGGATCAGAAAATCTCACTGACCAGTGGAGATAAAAAGAGGCTGATGGAAACTTGGGCAGGGGGTTGTGTAGGAGGGCACTGATGTCTGAAGAGAAGGCCAGGGTATGAGGGTAAAAGCAGGAATGGGCTGGAGGTATAAACCACCCGTCTCCCTGTAGGTGCCACACCACTGACAGGAAGGACCCCGTGACTTCATAATAATTTCATTTTTAGCAGAAATATGTCCCTCCCCCTTTTCTTCCTGGTAAGTAAATGTCTGAAGAAGGAAGTTGAAACCAAGACTAGAAAAGGAAATAGTGCAAGAGTTGGAACTGGAAAACAAAAGCTGAGATGAAGCCAGTAAGGAGGGCAGAGCCAGGCCAGGAAACATCACAGTCCTGGTGCCAGGTTCCTCTTCTGACCCATCGTGAGAGCTGGGACCTGGTCAGAGGCTTTCAGAGCCCATTTTCACAGGGCAAGGTAGGTGCCAATAGGATAGAAAAGGAAGGAAAATTCAAGATATGACACGAGAGAGGATAGTTTTCTCTCAACAGAGAGACGGGAGGGAAGAAAGGTGGGTGGTAAGGAGATGAGAAGAGGGAGAGGAACAGATCTGTGATGTGAGGCAGCTACTCTGCGACCCTGACATGGAAGCTGCATTTGCAACAGAAAAAGAGGGAACAGCTACTAAGGGGTTTAGGGGTCACAATAGTCCCAGCAAACACCTGCTGAGCATAAGCTAGGTGCCAGGCACTGCATTAGAAACCTGGATATGAATGGGAACAGATGTGGTATCTGCTGTCAAGGAGTTTACTGTCAGACTTGCATCTGCGTGATGATACTACAAGATAATTACCATATTGGAGGTATGACCAAAGGGCGGTGAGAGAGGTTCGCCGAGCATCTCCTGGGTGCCTCTCAGAAGGCACATCCAAGCTGAGTCCCTGTGGAAAGCAGTTGCTGCAGGGCTGTAGAGAGGAGGGGTATTCTCAGCAGAGAACACGGCAAGCAGGTGGGTGTAGCGAGAGCAGAGAGCGAGGCTGAAGGCAGCCCAGCTGGAACCTCTGTGAAAGACTTGGGCGCCGCGGAAGAGTCTTTAGGCTTTGTCCTAGAGCCAGTGCGGAGCCACTGGCAAATTCTGATGAGGAAGGCAACGTTATCTGATTTGTGGGACAAAAAGATCTTTCTGGACCCTTTTTGGAGGTTGGCATAACAGGGAGAGAGGATGGAGGCAGGGAGGCTTGAAATAAGGAGAAATTAGCCTCTGAGAGAAGGGGGAACTCCTTGTCAGAGTGATGGGGCAAAGGAGGAAGAATGAATGGAGTATGGGTGCGTGGAGGGGAGGGGAGAGAGTGGAAGGGGAGAGAGCTCCTGTCAGTGGCAGCTATTTTCTTTGTGAAGTAAGACACCAGGACATCTCTAGAGAAAAGCGTGTCAGGTGGCGCGCAGGCGGTGTGGAGCAAGCCTGGGACAGGGGGTGGGGGTGTGTGTGTGTGAGAGGAGCAGGTGAAAGAGCTTTGCTAAGCAGTCTTGAGGGTGCAGTTGGGGTTGGATGTCAAAAAAGGGGAATGCTGATTCGGGATTTGTCAGCATTACTCGGGTCCCTGGTTTAAGGAGAAAGATGTAAAGCTGAGTTGACGTCATGCGTGTTGGTCTGCCAAAGCAAAGGGACAAGGGCATTGAGAGAGCTGCTGTAGGGTGGTTGAAATGATGCACCATGGAGTCCGGTGGAAAAGGAGCAGAGGCAAAGAGAGGGGGCTCACTACCCCTGAAGAATGTGGAAGAGACAAGAACTAGCCATCACAAGGGGATGGGTGGTGGTGCTTCTCTTCCCAGCATTTGCCTCAGTTTAATTAAGGCTGAATGAAGTCATTCTTTGATGGCTGTTCTCCTGCAGCAGGTACAGGCTACATGAGAAGGGACCCTGTCTACTTGGTTCATCACTGTATCCCAGTGCCTTGTGCAGTTCCTAGAGCATAGTAGGTGCTAATTAATTTTTTTTTTTTTTTTTTGCGGTACGCAGGCCTCTCACTGTTGTGGCCTCTCCCGTTGCGGAGCACAGGCTCTGGACGCACAGGCTCAGCGGCCATGGCTCACGGGCCCAGCCGCTCCGCGGCACGCGGGATCCTCCCGGACTGGGGCACGAACCCGTGTCCCCTGAATCGGCAGGCAGATTCTCAACCACTGCGCCACCAGGGAAGCCCAAAATTTTTGTGGAATGTTTAATGAGAGAGCTGGAAGATCTAGGAAAGGCTGGATTATGGTCAGAGGCATTTGGACTCTTTCACAGGTGGAATTTTCCAAGGATAATGAGACCCAAGGCAGAGCACTGCAACTGGAGGCTGAGTGGAGACAGAAAAGCACACAGGTGAAGAGGTCAACATGCAGATGCACTGAAGCCCCAATGTTACGTTTATGGGATCACATCTATGGTGATGGGGAAGCAGAGCTGACAGAAGGTAGTTCATGGCCTTGCAGTAGGCAAGCCTTGGGGCGTGAATGAACGAGCAGCTCGACAGGAAGTGGTCTCCTCAGACAGGGGCTGGGAGGGGAGGACTTAGCACGAAAAGGGCAGAGTGGAAGATGCTGAGTCACAGGGTCACGGTGACTTCACCGGAGGAAGCACAGTGGGGAAAGAAGGTTGAACGAAGGAGTGGAGGTGATTGGAGATGAAGGGGATGAAAGGCCAAACTTAACTGGCTCAATTTCTGGCTAGAACTTTATCTAAAACGCATTTGAGATTGCTGCAGGTCCCGGGTGTGGAGAAGGCTCTAATCACTGCTTGCATCTAGTTGTGACACTGACTGGAGGGCATGTTGGCTAAAATCAGAAGCAAGTGTGGAGAGAGGTCACACCATCATCGTGAAGAAAATGTTCTGCACATGACACATTTCAATTTTAGGCAGAAATTATCTGTGAAAATCAGTTACGACGCAACTGCTTCATTTCAGCTTTTCAAAATTCCTCTGCAAATACTTTTCCTTTTGCATGACTGCTGAATCAGATCTGCCTTTGCAAATTGCAAAAGTCTTTGGGTAAAAAGACTGTGTATCATAGTATTATTTTTAATAAGCCTGTGACCCAACTGGTTTGAATCATTTTATTCTAATGATTATTCTGTGATTCCAATCAAAAATTAGATGATTTTGATTATTCCTAGATTGGTTCTAATGATTTACATTTTACCAGAGAAACAGCTTTTGGATTTGGCACTACCTTCTTTTATTTTCTGCTTCATTAATTTCTGCTTTTTACCTGTGTTCCATTTCTTCCTTTTGCTTTGCTATGGCTTGTTTTATTGTTCTTTACTTAAAACTTTTTTTGAGTTGAATGCATAATTCACTTCTTTTTCTTTTTTTTTTGGCTGTGCTGTGTGGCTTGCAGGATCTTAGTTCCCCGACCAGGGATTGAACACGGGCCCTCGGCAGTGAGAGGACAGAGTCCTAACCACTGGACTGCCAGGGAATTCCCGACTTCTTTCGTTCTTTTTGGATTGATTTAAATATTTAAGACTATAAATTCTCCCATGAACTCAGGTTTATCTGTACTCTATAGGTTTCATTGTTGCTGTTTTCTAGAAATTTTACAATTTTGATTTCTATATCTTCTTTATATCAAGAATATTTAATAAAGGTTTTTTTAAATTCTTTAATGGGAAGTCCCAAACATACACAAAGTACAGAGAATAGTAATAATGAATTTCTATGTACCCATCACCTACCTCCCATAATAATCAATATATGACAAATCTGGGTTCATCTTACCCCAAATCCCAGACATCTTATCATTTCCTCTGTAAATATTTCAACATGTAAACAGAGAGATTTTTAATTTCCTAGTGGAAGGGACATTTTGTTTCTGGCTTTATCATTAATGTTGGGTTTTACTGCATGATGATCACTGAATATTTTCTGCACTATTTATACTCTTGGAATATCTGTAATTCACAGAGTTACATGGGCACTTGTGAAGAAGGCATATTCTCTACTTCCAGAATACAGAGTTCTATCAGTATCTATCAGTTAGATTTGCCTTACTTAATTGTGCAGACTACTAGTAGTAAATGTAGACTTCTTATATTGCTTGTAATTTCTACTTTATGAATGGAGTTGCCATGTTATCCAGTGCACAAATCCCCATTACTATTATATCTTCTTGTAATTACACCTATTAGCATTATAAAGTGCTCTTACTCAATAGGGGGTTTTTTTGGCCTGAATTCTATCTCGTCTGATATTAAGAATGAGCTCTCTACTTTCTTTTTATTTGTATTTGTTTGTTACACTAGAGCCTGCCCTTTGTTTTCAGGGTTTTTTTAAAAAATAAATTTATTTATTTTTATTTATTTTATTTTTGGTTGCGTTGGGTCTTCGTTGCTGCACGCGGGCTTTCCCTAGCTGTGGTGAGCAGGGGCTACTCTTCATTGCGGTGTACGGGCTTCTCATTGCGGGGGCTTCTCTTGTTGCGGAGCATGGGCTCTAGGCGCAGGGCTTCAGTAGTTGTGGCACGCAGGCTTCAGTAGTTGTGGCTCGCAGGCTTCAGTAGTTGTGGCTTGCGGGCTCTAGAGCACAGGCTTAGTAGCTGTGGCGCACAGGCTTAGTTGCTCCGCGGCATGCGGGATCTTCCCAGACCATGTCCCCTGCATTGGCAGGCGGATTCCCAACCACTATGCCACCAGGGAAGCCCTGTTTTCAGTTTTGATCACACCATTCTTCTAAACATCTTAGACTTTATCATATGTTAGCAGTCTTATCACTCAGGGTTTTTAATTGCAAACAGCTGAATTCACTACAGTGTTTAAACAGAAAAGGATATTAGGTAGCTTACAGTAGTTCCAGGACAGGCAGAGAATTAGTCCAGGGGCCACACAGCCAAGAACAAAGTCTGACTGGCACAGTCTAGGTCAACTCCTGTGCCCTGACTTCAAGGGAAACTGGGACACTGAATTCTCACTTCTGCCTTTGATGGAGAATTCATAATGTGGAGATTTCCCCAAATATAGGAGGTCATGTTTGCCACAGTATAATAAATACCTTTTACAGCAGTGTCACTGAAGTTTCAGGTATAGAACACTAACTCCTAACTAAAAATAGTTCACAAATCTATAAACATATTCCCCTGATAGCATGTTGTGTGTAGTTGTTTATTGAATGAATGCAGGACGTTCTCTAAAAATGTCCCTGCCTTTACCAAAAAATAATATGTGATCACAACTTTTGATTCCCCTTTCTTGCTTCTCTTAGAATCACTACTTCCTCCTTGTTTTTTGTATCCAAAGCTCTTATTCTAGGCTTGCAGCCTCTCACCCAGGATACTAGACTCTTTTTTGATGGTTCCCTGCCTTTTTTTTTTTTTTTTTCCTTTTCCCAAACCATCCTACATACTGCCCATATCAGACTCTCTGGCATTATGCTCTGGAAGCCTGGTGTCAGGGTCCAGGCTTTGTATAATCTCACTTGGCAAACACGTGCTGAGTGACTGTGCCTGGAAATGCTAGGCAATGCGCTTGAAGCTGGAGGTTCAAATATGAGTAAGATAAAGCCTAACCTTAAGGGCCTCTCAATCTAGGGGGGCAGACAGACAACCAAACAGGAAAACACAACATAAAGTGCTACAATTGTGACACACAAAAAGAGTACCTAAACCAGCGTGGGGCAGACGTAATCTAGGGAGGCTCCTGGAAGAGGGTACCTCTGAACAGGGTGGGGAAGGATACATTGGATTCACCCAGGAAAAGAGGGGTGTTGTAAGCATAAGAAACTGCCTGTGCAGAGCCAGGTCGACGTGAGGGTGCTTAGTGCCTGAGGAAAAGCTACAAGTACTTTAATACAGGACTGTCGGCTGCTTAAAATAACAAAGCAGGAGAAGACCAGTATCTTAGGGCAAGATATGACATATTGAGGAGCTGGGATACTTTTTATTAAAGCCAACAGGAAGCAACTGAAGTCTTTTTAGCATTTTAGAAAGATTAATCCAGCAACAATACATCTAGAGTGGATTGGAGGAGCTTGCTGGTGGCAGGCAAAAGGTTAGCTGTCACCAAAGCCCATGAGAGAAAATGGGTGGCGATGATGGTGGCTGCGAGGATACCAAGGGTGGATAGGCTAGAGAGGTGTCCAGAGGGAATCAACTGAACTCTGCGACCGTGGGAGGGAGTAAGAGAAAAGCAAAAGTAAAAGGAGATTCAGGATTTGTGTTCCGTCAGCGACAGAATTCTAAATCAAGTCTTTGAGAGGAGGTGTGAATTTGGGGAGAGAGGGCAGAGTGCTGTTTTGAAGGTCCCAGGGTTGGGACACGCATGCGGAGGGATGCAGCAGGAATCTGGAGAAGGGAAGATGCCCCAGGAGCGGCTGAGGAGCAGCTCTGCCCGACCTTGGCACTCCCCCTGCAAACACCTGGAGGCTTTGAAAGATGCTGAAGCCTGGCCCCTGCACCCAGAGGTGCTGATACAATCGCCTGGGGAAGCAAGATCAAGGCACCCCAGGGGATTCTGCTGGGCAGCACGGGCTGAGCCCCACTAGTACAGAGAGGAGGGTCAAGCCTGCAGGATGCCCTTCCCCTCTCTACCATTTACCCATCAGGTGACCATGACAAAGTCATTAGCCCTCTGGTCTTAAGTTTCCTCCTCTAGGTAATGAAGATCGTAACACTTCGAAGAATTACAAGTGTTAAATAAAATAATGTGTGTACAGCACCTAACACCATTCCTGGCACATACTACAGACCAGACGAGCTGCAGGACCACATCTGAGGAAAGGCATACTCTCGGCCACATTCCTAAAGAGAATCAGCCTGTTTAGTAGGAAGGGAACAAACCTTTAATGAACAGAATGATACCCCTTTGTGTCCACGCAATCTGGTGGCTCATGAGACAGTCTTAGAACTGACTGCAGGGAACAGAAGGCAGCATGACATCTCAACACTCAAAGAAATGTTCCAGCAGCTACAACTCTTGGTTAAGATACGACACTAGAGATACAATAAATTCATTCACCTGTGTAGACAGATACTCATGAAGCTTCCACTGTGTGCCAGGCAGCATACCTATTTGGCATTCCTTCATTCTTTAGCCAACATGATTGAGTACCTACTGTGTGCCGGACACCACACTAAGTTCTGGGGAAATAATGATAAACAAGAAAGTGATGGGCTATAACCCTGAAGGGGACAGACCCTGCCCCCTGACATCTCTCTAGTCTGTCCACTCCCAACATCCCCATAGCCACCACCACTGCCACCCCATAACTTCTTCCATGGGTTTCAGCAATAGCCTCCTAACTGTTTTGCCTGTCACCTGTAGCAAGCTCCTCCAATCTGTTTTACACTCAGATTACAGATTATTTATTGAATAATCACTCAAATAAGTGTTAAATAACTACATGATTATGTGTCACAAGCACATGATCCTATGGGGCCACATATTAGGGGGTTTCAACCAAATAGGAAAGCCAGAAGGGCTGCCCTGAGGAAGTGACAACCAAACGGAGACAAGTAGATGTTGGCCAAAAGGGAGGGCATAAGAGGAGATTTCTTGGGCCTTGCACACCTCCCCATCACACCTCCACACCCTCCTCACTCAACTTCCTCTGCCTGAACCATCCCTGCACTCAGCCCTCTAGCCAGCAATACTCATCATCCAAGGTGCAGCGCAAACCTGGGTCTTCCTCACAGTCATTTCTCTAACACCCCTCCTTTGTGTCTCCACTGTCCACCATCCACCATCTATCATCAAACCTTTTACCTCTTAGTGCAAGAGACATAGATGGCCAAGTCTCTCGGGTGGGTCTGTTTACAACTCTATCTAGCAGTTAATACAATACCAGGTGTATTAGTCAGGGTTCTCCAGAGAGGCAGAATCCATAGGGTGTGTGTGTGTGTGTGTGTGTGTGTGTGTGTGTGAGAGAGAGAGAGAGAGAGAGAGAGAGAGAGAGAGAGAGAGAGGGAGAGGAAGTTGGAGAGAGGAAGACAGAGGCAGAGTTTTTTTATAAAGGAATTAGTTAAAGCAATCATGGTGGCTGACAAGTCCAAAATCTTCAGGGTGGGCCAGCAGACTTGAGACCCAGGGAAGAGGTGATGTTGAAACTCGCATCCATAGGCAGCCTGGGGGCAGACTTTCCCCTTCCTTAGGGGACCTCAGGTTTTTTTCTCTCAAAGCCTTCAACTGATTGGATGAGGCCCACCCACATTATGGAGGATAATCTGCTTTACTCAAAGTCTACTGAGTTAACGTTAATCTCATAAAAAATAAGTTAACAGCAACATCTAGCCTGGTGTGTGACCTAATATCTGGGTACCGTGGCCTAGCCAAGTTAACACATAAAATTAACCATCACACCAGTTAAAAACAGGTGTTTGGTAAATATTTGTGGAATGAACTTATGAAATCTGCTAATCATAGGTTTATTTTCTTCTTTATTTTCCTTTTGCTCTCTGCTTCATCTGCTTCTCTTTGAATGCCATTCCCATATCCCTACACTTAATTTTAACTTTCCTTCTTTTGTGTGTATCTTTCCCCCAGTGGTTTTTTTCCAGGCACGCTGGGGGTCCCATCAGCTGCAGAAATATACAAGGAGTCTGCTGTAGCAGAAAAGACCCTGGCTACGGCCACCCGCATCCCTGGAGAGTCTCCCACTTGGCAGAAAAGGAAACCACAAGGGGAGGAACTTATCAAGGTTAAACATAAGAGAATCAGGACCAGGTCTCCTGGCAACCAGAGAGTTCTTTCCATTTACTGTGCCAAAACCCTCCAGTGGGTATGGGCAGGGAGGGAATAAAAGGCCCTGTAGAGGAGAACTCACTTCCTATAACCTGCACTTCACAGAAACCCTGTTACACTGATCCCTGCCCCACTCTTGCAGGAAGAAGGAACCTGCTTCCCTTGGGAGTCAAAGAATTCGGGAAGGTTCCAAGCCTGGGGTGTCAGAACCCAGGTGTTCCCTCATCCTCGGCGGGGGGGGAGGGCAGGGGCAGTGTGAGACCCACAGCAGCTGTGTGGCCCCCTCTTGGTCAGGTTTCTGAGTAAGGGGCTGCAGCACTAAGCCCCGCTTCCCAGGAGCCAACTTGCCGGCCAGCTCTGAACAAATATAAGCTAGTCCACACCCTACCTTCCTTCCTTTGCTCTCCTTTGTTCTGACAAATGTTTATTGGGCGCTTTCTCTATGCCAGGCACTGTGCCCGATGTTAGGGACACACAGATGAATAAGCCAAGGCTCTAGGCTCAGATAACACACACGCCAATGGAGACAGCCTTGTGTGGCATGGCGGGGCTGTCACAGCTGGGCCCTCTTGCCTGGATGTCACGTATGACTGGTCTCCTGGACGTGCTGACTCCCTGCTCCCTGATGTTTTTGTCCGATCTTCCAATTTGTTTATTAAAATACTGCAGCCAGAGAGGTGAGGTGCTCTGGCAAGACACAGCTGATCTTCAAACAGCAAGTGGAAGGCTGAACCCAGTTTCTTTTTAAGGCAGCCGCTGAAGTGGGTTAGCCCTCGTCTCACAAGTTGTTGAAAAGTTCCAACCACTAGAGGGCACCAACCAACCAACACTTGATCCATCCAAATCTGCCCAAATCCTGAAGAGCTTCCATACCAGGTCACTCTGCTCCCAGATCTGTAATGCTAATATCTTTCATTTTTCTCAGAATGAGCCTTGAGAACCAGGCAAGGTTTAAACTGAATCCACAGACTGCACTCTTGAGCCAATCAGAATGTAAGGGAATTAAGCTGTCCTAATACAAATAGGCCACAGATTGTCTTATCCGTAAATAGATCAGAACCCATGACATAAAAAATTTTTGAAAACCTATGCTCTGGGCTTCCCTGGTGGCACAGTGGTTGAGAATCGACCTGCCAATGCAGGGGACACCGGTTCGAGCCCTGGTCTGGGAAGATCCCACATGCCACGGAGCAACTAAACCTGTGCGCCGCAACTACTGAGCCTGCGCTCTAGAGCCCGTGAGCCACAACTACTGAGCCCGAGTGCCACAGCTACTGAAGCCTGCGCACCTAGAGCCCGTGCTCTGCAACAAGAGAAGCCCCCACAATGAGAAGCCCGCGCACCGCAACGAAGAGTAGCCCCTCGCTAGCCGCAACTAGAGAAAGCCCACGTGCAGCAACGAAGACCCAATGCAGCCAAAAAAATTAAAAAACAAAAAAAAAGACCCCAAAACCTATGCTCGTCATCCTATCCATCTGCCAAAATCCAATATCAACAGATAACCACAACATAACTTCACATTATTGACAAGCCATTGTACAGCAATGGTGTCTAATAACTGCCGGACAGTGGACCAGTGAACCAGTGCATCAAATTACCTGAGTTTGTTGGTTTTTCGTTTTTTTAAAGATACACATTCGAGGACCACATCCACAAAGTTTTTTTTAATGAATCTGTAATGGAACCCAGGAATGTGTGTTGTCCAAAGGCTTCTGATGTGTAAAAGTCTGGAAGCCACTGTTATATAACTGGAGTATTAGAAATGTGGAGAGCAAAAATGAGAAAGAGTGGAATTCAAATACCTGATGACTTATGCGTGTATTGTACCTTCAGGAGCTCTGAGAGGGAGACCACTGGGCATACTGAGAATTGCTCCCCTGCTTTGTGAAGGAGCAGCTACATTTGGTCATTGGAAAGTGAGTAGAGTCTTTGGGCTGAGAGGTCTCTCCCGTGACTTGTAATCTCAGTGGGATCAAGGCTACAGCAAGGTCAGGCATCCTGCGGGAAAGGGCACTGGTGGAGTTGGATCAGTGTGTTTGTACCAGCTCTACGACCTCATGGTTATGGGCCTTGAGGCTAGTGTCCCTGAATTCCCCAAGCCTTGATTTTCTTATATGTAAAATAAACATAATACTCATCTTATTGTTGTGGGGATTAAATGAGCAAAGATCTGCAGAACACTGAGAGCTGGGAGGAGTTCAGTGCCTGAGAGGTAAGGGCTGCTGTCTATGTGTTGACCTGCAGTATTACTAGCCTATGAGAAAGAGCAGGACAGCACTGCCACTGCCCCCCTGGCAAGGCACCAGTGGCCTGGGCCGTCGGCAGATCTATGTTACAAGATACAGTTCATTTAACTCCAGCTGGTGGTTTCCTAGGAGGACTGTCTTTTCTAACATGCAGTCTGAATTCATCATGCAAGAAAGCACTCATATCCTCACAGTTGAGGTCAAAGAAAGAGAGTCTGCTCTCCCTTTCTGTTTCTACCACTCTTCAGAAGCTTGCAGAGTTTGATGATGACCTCCATGCTCAATCGCAATGTACCTTTTGAGTCCTGTAGACATTTCCTGCATCTCTCCTACGTCAGATCTTGGTGAGCATCTCCTCCTTGAACCATCTTGCACCTTTGCTCCTAGGAAACCCAGGAGCCTCTGAGCTCTCCTCCGTCCCTTCTGATGGCCCCTTCCTGGTTGATGTCCTTCACCCACTCCTTGCCCATCAGCTTCCCCCAGGACTCTGTCCTTGGCCCCCTGCCCTCTTCTTTAAGCTCTTCTTAAGTGATTTCATCCATGGCCATTGTCTGTCAGTCCCTGCAGGCCAATGCACCCTTTTTATTTCTGACCTTCAGTTTCCTGTCTCAGCTGTCTCTGGGCATCCACTTAGGGGGTGTCCATATGAACTTTAAAATTAATATGTCCAAAATTAAATTAATCATCTTCTCCTACATCCCCTGACCCCATATACATAACCCCCTCCCAGCAAATGACCTTATATTCCTCCTCACTGCTAACCTCAGTTAATGGTGTCACCACATAGTCAATTCCCAAACCAGAAATCCAGCAGTTCTCTTCCTTATTCTTCTCCCACCATGTTTAATCCTTCCCCACGCTCTGCGGATTTTCTCTCTCAAACTTGTCCAGCTTGTCCCTAAGCCCTGTGCAGGACTTCAGCATCTTGACCTGAACCACTGTGATATAAATAAGTTAAATTCCTGGGTACCGGGCCCACCCCCCAACCCATGACTGCCTCTCCACTCGCCTTCTACCACACTCCCCCTCACAGTTCATGATCTAGTGAGACCATGTTGTGGCTCCTCAAAACCAGAAAGCCATTTCATGCCCTCACGCCATTCCTTGTGCCAACCCCTTTACTGAGAGCCTCCCTTTACCTCCCACCTGTCTTCACTTGGCTACCTCTTACTCACTGTAGTGGGTTGGATGATGATCTCCCAAAAGATACATCCACGTGGAACCTGTCAATGTGACCTTATTCGGGAAATGGGTCTTTGCACATGTGATTAAGGGTCTCAAGATGAGACCGTCCTGAATTATTCAGGTGGGCCCTAACTCCAGTGAGAAATGTCCTTATAAAAAGAGGAGGAGAGACACAAAGACAGCCATGTGAAGACGGAGGCAGAAATTGGAATCATGCTGCCACAAACCAAGAAGTGCCTAGGCCACCAAAACTGGAGAAGCCAAGGAAGGAAATCTCCTCTAGAGCCTTCAGAAGGCACTTGGGTCTGCTGATAGCTTGATTTTGGACTTCTATCCTCTAAAACTGGGAGGAAATAAACTTCCATTGTTTTAAGCTACCAGGTCTGTGGTAATTTGCTAAGGCAGCCCTAGGAAACTAATGCACTCACCTTTCGGGACTCAGTTCATGCATCATCTCCTCCAGGAAGTCCTCCCTGATTTTCTCCTACCATCACCCCACTCTTGCCAGCTTGTATCTGATTCCCTTCTTGTGTCTGTCTCACTTGATAAACTCCTGAAAGGCAGCAATTGGGTTCTGTTTCCCATTGTAATATGAGGGTCCAGCACTGTTTCAGAAATAGACCAGGTGCTCAACCAGATAAACGCATGAGAATCTCAGCCCCGGTGCACCTCCTACGGTCTGAATATTGTGCCAGGAACTTCACAAGCATTCCCCCACTGACTCATCTCAATAGGCCTAGGAGGTAGGTACCATCATCTCTGCTTTATAGATGCAGAAACTGAGGCACAGCAACTTGCCCAAGACCACTTTGTAAGCAGAGTTAGAATTTATATCCAGATCTCTTTGATGAGCATGAGCATGGCATCTTCAAAAAAACAGTGGCCAACTAGAAGGAGCAGGATGTTGGAGAAGAGTCAGGAAAAGATTGGGTCTTAATTATATAACTTTTAGACAGAGTCATCGTGTGCGTGTACATGTCTGTGTAAGTAGTAATGAGGGTCGGAATGTAGTAAACTAAAGAGGATCTAACTCATAATGCAGCATAAATATAGCACAGCAGCTTCAAACCTGAGGCCTGGGAGCAAGGGGTGTTTTGATGCATGAGGGATAAGAAAGGATGAGCAGGGAGAAGGGGAAACGGGAAGGAAGAACAGAGGGATAGTTCTGCCACGTTTGGAAACAGAACATGATTCTCTTTATCTTCCCCCCACTCCACTTCCTCTTGCCCACGCCTTTGCCCCTGTTCTCAGAGTATCAGTGCACAGATGCTATCTCACCTCCTACTGTGGTACTTGACCAGGTACAGGAGGCTTTGGCCTCCAAAAAGCACCCGTGTCCTAATTCCTGGAACCTGTGAATGTTACCTTATAAAGGCCAAAAAAAGGACTTTACAGATTTGATTAAATTAAGTGTTTTGAGTTGGGGAGATTATCCAGGTAGGCCCTAAATGCAACCATAGGTATCCTTATAAGAGAGGAATCCTTATAAGAGAGGAGCAAAGGGAGATTTGACACAGAGAAGAAGAGACATCGATGTGACCACAGAGGTGGGGACTGGAGTAACGTGACCACAAGCCAAGGAATGAGGGCAGCCATGAAGCTGAAAAGGTAAGAAAAGAAACAGATTCTCCTCTAGACCCTCCAGAGGGAGTGTGGCCCTGCTCTCACCTTGATTTTGGCCCAGTACTACTCATTTCAGACTTCTGACCTCCAGACTGTGAGAGAATAAATTTCTCCAAAGTTTATGTTAATTTGTTATAGCAGCCACAGGAAACTAATATTGAATACACCAGCTCTTCCTAAATTACCTCCCTCTCATTCAAAACTTGTTTCTTGACAGCCTTCTTTAGTTTGGTGTTAGAGAGGATCAAAATCCAGTTATATCAATTCACACTAATGAGAGACCCTTAATGCCCTCAGAGGCAACAATGCTGTAAAAGGAGGGCATTTATAACTCCTCAAATTAGTGTCTAATTGGTACGATTAATGTAAAGAAACAAAGTGAATGGAAACTGCTAACAGTCAGGTGAAAATTTAGGGAAATGGACCAACAAACAGGTAAATTAGGGTTGGGGTCTGCCCTCAAGAACGTTCCCCTTAGTCAGGGTCTTCTTTCCACTTGTGAGAACGTATAGATTCTCCAAAAGTTCCATGTTTGTTCTCAGTGATTCCAATGTTGCCCTGCACAGTGCCTGGCACACAGTTAAGTGCTGAATTCTGGTGGTGGATGAATGAGGAAGGCAGAGAGAGAAGGGTGGATCCAGGGTGTCATCCACATGAACAGATGGGGAGTTTGACAAACTACTGCAACTTGATTACTGCCCATACAATGGGATCTGTTAACACTCCTGTAATTTTCTCCTCCTCCTGAATCTTCTCCCCAAGTTCTGTGTTATTTACCGCAATTTACAATAATTTCTTATTGTCAGCAATATATACCTCTAATTTTGTGTGCAAAGTCGCCCTGTAAAGCAGATGAAATCTTTAAGCTGTAGGAAGAACTCCCCTCAGTACTCTAAGCTGAAGCTCCCCATGATGACTTCTGGATGTTGCTCAAGTTAATACAGAGCAAAAAGCTGGAATTATCAGCCCCAAAAGAAAAGCCAGTTGCCTAGAAAAATCGAAGCCCAGAATCAACACAGTTCACAATATCTGTAACATACTTTCTAAGTGATGTTAATGTCAAACTATGGAAAACATCTCCTTCACCTATCATGCAACCTCCCTAAGTGTTCTCACTCAATAGTTATATTTACGCTTCCCCTAGTTAGTTCTTGTAAAAGTCCAAAAATAAATGGTAAAATATGACCCTATGGGGCCCTGTGACAGATTGCCAAAATAATCCCTGAAGCCCCTCTTCCAGTTTTCCTTCATTCATCAAAACTACATTGAGCACCTACTACTTGCAAATTCTGGAGAGACATGCAGGACATAAATCACTGCACATAGGAGGCAGTACTAAGGAAAATATTGCAAACACCCCATAGAATATTTGAACAAGCAGTGCTACAAAGCCCCCCTTGTTCACAGGAAGCCTTTCAATTTGTGCACTTAATTATTTCCACTTAGGAGAGCCTGAAAGTCCCCTCCACCTTTGCTGTTGTCTTTCTAGGCTACCCATTCCTACCTGGCACTTGCCAACTGGTAGCCTTCAAGCTGTTAAATACCAAATGGTGGCCTCCAACTTCAGCTAAAGTGGTGCTTCACGAACTTTGAAGGGCACAGGAATCAACTGGGGATCTGATTCAAACGCAGGTTCCAATTCTCTTAAGGTCAGGGGCGGAGCCTGAGGTTCCGCATTTCTTTTTTTGTTTGTTTGTTTTGTTTTTTGTGGTATGCAAGCCTCTCACTGCTGTGGCCTCTCCCGTTGCAGAGCACAGGCTCCGGACGCGCAGGCTCAGTGGCCATGGCTCACGGGCCCAGCTGCTCCGTGGCATGTGGGATCTTCCCGGACCGGGGAACAAACCCGTGTCCCCTGCATCGGCAGGCGGACTCTCAACCACTGCGCCACCAGGGGAGCCCAGGTTCTGCATTTCTAATGAACTCCCAGGTGACTACTATGCTGCTGGTCTGAGGACCACATCTGAGTAGCAAGTGATTAAGTACAAAGAACTTCCTTTTTACTGAAAACAAAATACTTCGGAAGGCATCCGATTCTAGAGGCATATGTGTAATGTTTCAGTACTTCCCGTAAGGAGAGAGAAACTGAAGGCATCTGAGCCATTGGATAGACGGTGGGGCTGGTGCCTAACCATAGTTTTAGAGCTTCTACCTCATTCAGCAAAAACTCAGGTACTAGATCTAAAAATAGAGTTAGAAAGCAAAGAACTAAACTGCGTCAGAGACAAGAACAAAGGAGATACAGACCACAATCTGGGGAATCACTCTATTATGGATACAGTTTTCCCAAGTCTCTGGTCTCCTTTCAGATTTGGGGTTTAGATAAAAGCCGACACCTTCAGTGTGTGTCCTCATGGCTGGAGACATCCCCCGCCCCCCACCGTCACGTGGCTGCTCTGACAAGCACCGTCTCCTGACACACACTTCCTGCTGACGTCCTTGTTGAGCTGAGAATACTACTGGTGATCAGAGGGAACAGAAGAATTTGGGGTGCTAAGGAAAAGTCCAGAGAAGTCACCAACCTAATAGGATGTGTGCTGCATGGCTTCTAGGATGGGCACTGGGGGTGACTGCTGTGTTGAGGCTTCTGTACCCGGGTCTGACACAAGCACAGACCTTTTCTTCTCTATGAAAGGACATGCCCTTGAGCTATGTGCTTTTCTGAGTGGTGTTCCCAGCCTCTGGTTCACATCAGTGCCCACAACGTGCTGTTATCACTGGAATTGGGAGAAGCAGGAACATGTAGACAGAGGCCCAAGGAAACAGTTGATGCCTCTGACAGCGATCACACCAGCCAAAGGCAGCAGGTGTCCTACAGAATGTCTGCCAGTCCTGAATCATAGCGTCCCTGCTGGGACTCTCCTTGCAGTAACAGAGGAGTAAACTGAGGCCCTTGGCCCTGGGGGTCACACAGCAAATCAACAAACACTTGAGACAGTGGCTTGCTGTGCGCCATTGTCATTCCCAGTTCCCCTCGTGGCCCCTCAGACTCTTCGGTAGGAAAACGGGTGTCAGACTTGATGCTCTTCTGGGCTTCTTTCAGAGGAAACATCCTACAGTCCCACATTCTGGGATCCTATTCGCTTCAGAAAGAGAGCCCAACGTGGGTTCTCTTCGTGCCTTGACCTCCTGATACTTCAGAAATACAGGAGAGTCAGCTACCGCTGTGTTTTCTCCACTCTCTGACAAGACTCCTCACGTTTCCCCACTTGATAAAATCCCCAGTCCCACTAATGAATCTACAAAGTCTGTGTATTAAGATGGGAGGAAGAGGGAGAGATTTGAAATCACCCAGAACACTTCGTCTTAGAGCAATTTGGCTGAAATGACCAAATACCCACTAGATTTGTTTTCTTTCCATTCATTACCCCTTCCCCTTCCCAAGCCCACAAACCCTCAGTTTCTAGAGTTGGAAAGAAATACAAAAGAGTCCATTTTTTAGTGTTTGGAAGCTGTATGTCAAATCTATGTAGCTAAAATTTTTTTTTAAAGTAAAAAAAATAATATTAACAATAATAAACATTTTCTGTTTATGATTGCTGTACTCTCCAACAAAGGTCTTCAGACACCAGGAGTCTAAGTACAGACTACTATTGAATTATCTAATTTCTAAGTAGTCTTACTTCCTAGCTTTCCTTTGATTTTGATGCTAATGTTTGAATCACTGGAAATGGTCATGCTGTTGAGTTGAGGGACTTCTGAACTTGAAGCCTTTTTTCAACCTCACACACCCTGGGAGACACTGCTGGTCACCAAGCACTAGCTGATGTCACCTGTGAGAGGGAGCATCTAAAGGCCCCCATCATTTGCCTAATTTTGGTCGATTTAACAAACCTCAGGCCAAATACTGGGGCTTTTTTATGGAGAGTGAAGCTTTCTCAGCAATGGGAAAAACTATGAAATGAATGAAAATATCACACAACAGCACAAACCCCACAAAACACTACTAATGTGAGAACCACTGTAGAAGTGATTTCCAGGCAAAGTAAAAACATTAATTGAGTAGGTAAGCCTTCTTTTAGGTGCTCTGCTATTTACTTCCTTCATCCCAGTGGCCACCTTGTGACCTGGTAGATACAGTAATTATCTCCAATTTACAGAAGAGGAAACTGAGGCACGGCAAGATTCAGTGAATAGCCCGAAGTCTCACCCAGATGGTAGGTGGTGGAGCTGGAATTTGAACGACTGTTTGGCTCCAGGGACCATAGCTCTTCATTATTCTGCTCTCATTTTGAGTGGAAACTCAGTCACCATCAGGGAACACTTTATCACCATTCTGGGAAGGAGGATTAAAGGGAAGATGACTGTGAGGGTCCCAGCATCCCCCTTTCTGGCAGCGTGATTCAAGCTTTCCTGCCGGGAAGACAAAAATAAAACACACGCTTCCCCTCACCTGAACGGGAAGAGGCTTTCCCAGTCTTCCAGAAAGGGCTGCAGACCCAGAGGACCTGGTGAGGATGGCCACCCCTCCACCCCACTTCCACTCACTTACCCACCTTCATTTGGGCCCCCCCTTCCAAGCCATACAAGGGGACTTGCAGCCCTGGGCAAGATCTGGAGCCCAGCTCCCAAGCAAACACGGGAAATTAAACAGTTTGCACAGAATGAAGTTTGGCCCGTGGAAGGTGCCCGCAGCTGGCGGTTAACACCAGCTGTAAGAGGATCAACTCCTAGTCCGCTGGCTTAAAAAGGGGATGGGGGTGAGAAGTGTGCGCTCCCTTTTACCCATTCACGTTAGTTAATTTGGATGATAAGGGTTCGTGTTTAATCCCCTTGTGTGCGAGTGAATATACTGAAATCGACAACCTCTGAGAGGGCACCAGCAGGTTGGCAGAGCAACCTGCGGGAGGGTGCGGGTCGTGTCCAATCTGGCATGCAGTAGAAAAGAAACGTCGAGAGGAGACTGAGAGTAAGACGGAGAGGGACACCCTAGGGGTGCGTGGTGCGGACCGAGCCCCACACCTCCCAGACTGCAGCAGGTGGGCCGCTCGCGTCCCCGAGGCCCGGTCCGCCAGGCCCGCCTCTGCGCCCTAGGAGCCCCCTAGGTGCCACTGGAGAGCAGGGCTCCCCCCTAGCCACCTCTGCCAAGGACTAACGACACCCAAAGGGAGAGCCCAGGCCCTGCCGTAGTCCAGCAGAGGAGAGAGAGTTTAGGCGAAGTGGGGAGCAGAAAGGGAGGGAAAGATGTGTCAGGAGAGGTCTCGGTTGCTCTCAAATGGAACAGATTAGAAAAAGGTGAGAGCTCAGCGGCTCCGGAGCAGGTCATAGAACAAAAAGCATTTTTAGTTTCCATCTGCAGGAAACCTGGCCCCCACACACAGCCCGCAAGCCTGGAGCCCCCAGAGCACGGGTTCCGGCGCAGCAAGTGCCAGCGAGGCCTGGCGGTCGGGGAGGAGGCCCCCGGCTGCTGGGCCCGGCTGCCCGCAGAGGCGCAGGCGGAGCAGAGCTCCCAGCCGCCGCCGCCCCCCTCCTGCACCTCACGCCAGTCCAGCAAATTTCCTCCCTCCTTTCGGTTAGTGCCTTCCCTCCCTCCTCCTCCCCCGATATATTCGCTCTCTAAAACCATAAAAAAAGAGATCAACCTTCCTAACTTCACGGAGCCCTTTTCAGTGACAAATATTGATGCCCAAAGTGTCTGCGCTCTCCCGCCCCCAAACTTTAAGGCGCCCGCGAAAGGGAGACATAAAAAGTTAACAATGCTGTGAAAATATGTTTGCAGAAAATAGACAATCGTTGGATTAAACGTATTCAAGTATGAAATAATGCCTTTTTGTGTCAAAACTTGGGCGATGGGCGGGTACAAAAGTTCCCTGTGGCAGCTACTTGCTCCCTTTGTGAGCCGTGCGCTTTGGCGTCTCCACTTGGGCGCATTACTTAGAGCCCTCTAAGCGCGATTGTTTCTCCCTTTCTAATGACATTTACCGGATCAAAACATGCTGTTAATTCGATCAGAAGGCTTCACCCTCTCTGACAAAGCCACAATAATTTCTCCTGAAGTTTGTTAAATTGACCAAAATTAGGCAAATGAATAGGGGTCTGTAGGCGCCCCCTCTCGCAGGTGACGTCGCATAATGCTCGCCTGGGCCAGCTGCATTCCCCCTTTTCTTCTCAGCCCACTCTTCTCCGTGTTGCCCCCCAATCCTCCTAC
>RJWK010036958.1:0-21482 GCA_004363435.1 Platanista minor | reverse complement strand
AGAAAAGCCCGTGTGCAGCAATGAAGACCCAATGGAGCCAAAAATAAAATAAATGAAATAAATTTATAAAAAAGAAAATAAACTGCAAAATTTAACTAATTTCTACTAAATGGAGGAAATACCAATTATAATCCGAATTGATAAAAGGCAATGATTGCATTCTCAAAAACAAAAAATATCTCAATTTTATATATACTCAAAATTACTATTAACAGAAAAACTACTTTCACAAAGAGATAAACAGTTCTAGTAAATGGCCTATTAATTGCATATAAAATTGATGAATTTAAAGAACACAAAGAGGTGCTTGAAATGTTTTGTAAGAGAATGCTAGAGCACCTTTCAAATATATGTGTGTGTATATTATAATATACATATGTATACAGTATTTTTTTCCTGCCAATATCATTAGTGACTCCTTTCTTCACAGGCAGTTAAAAAAAAAAATTAGAATGGACAAGCAACAAGGTCCTGCTGCATGGCACAGGGAACTATATCCAATCTCCTGGAATAAACCATAACGGAAAAGAATACTAAAAAATGAAGCTATATATGTGTAAAACTGAGTCACTTTACTGTACGGCAGAGATTGGCACAATGTTGTAAATCAACTTATACTTCAATTTAAAAAATTTCTTTTTAATTAAAAAAAATTTAGGACCATGAGAGTCCAAATTAATGAGATTTCACTGCACTAACAAACTTAATTTTTTTAAAACATTATGAGACTATATTAAGCCATTCCCATTGCATATATATTATAATAATAACTTTTTCCCCCAATTGATTCAATTCTAAAACAGAGGGCAGTTACTTACAGCAACTATTTGGTCATTCACTTGTATTTGACCATTGTGGTATGCAGCGCTGCCAGGTATTATACTTTTCACATAAATCCCTGAAGCTTCTCCTACGGTGCACAGAACATATGGAAAAAGGAAGAAAGCTCTAATTAGGTCTTGATTGCAAAATTCATATCAAGAGGTTAATTAGCTAAAGGGGCTGACTGAAGGCTTGATAAATACTATTCTGAATGCAAGCAGAGAAACTGATGGATTATTTCAAACTGTCACCATAACAAGTGACCCAAATTTGAAATGATTTGATTGATGCCTATTTTTGTAAAAATAATCAGTAATGGAACCTTGATGAAATGCATTCCATTATCAGCTGGAATTCAGGAGAGCTCAGGTTAAGTCTTACTCTCTTCTCTTCGTCCATCTCCCTTCTCACTGCTGACTTGCCATAAACCTTCATCATTTCTCAGCAGCACTAAGACAAGACGGTCCTAACAGGTCTTCCTACATTTAGTTCACTGCTCATGTTAGCTTCTATATATATCATAAAATGTATATAAAAATTACAACTATATAAAAAGTATGCATGCCTATGGGCAAGGGCTGGAAGAAAAGTTAGAAAAAGAAAGACCACAGCTCCGGATGATTTTATACTTTTATCTCAATTTCAAATGAACTTAAAATATTGTCTGTAGAAGGAATATAAACAACAATGGATTCCTATAGCCTACATGATAAAATGTAAATTTCATAGAATCACATTCAAGGACCTCCATAATTTGCCCCAAACTTCTTGTTTTACTTCATCTTCCAACTACCACTCCAATAAGACAAAAGTCCAGACACACAAGACTCATGATGTTCCACCAAAACACCAAGTATTTTCTATATTTTATCCCTTTTCTCATTTTTTATTCCTGTCGATCTCAACGCTTCTATCTAAATCCTTCTCCTTTTCCATGCTTAGTACAAATGCCTCTTTCTTTGTGAATTCTCCATTTCCCTCTGTCATAATGAGTCTTTCATCTGCTATATGATGATAGTTTGCTTGCATTTCTGATAACACATACATTTCATTTATCCTCAAACAACTGAGAGTTATTTACATGTTTATCTCCCTGAATAGACTTTTCTTATATTCATTTTTCTACTCCCTCCAAAACTAAGCAAAGCAACTGCTCAGAAGTTCCAATGAGGGCTTCCCTGGTGGCACGGTGGTTGAGAGTCCACCTGCCGATGCAGGGGACACGGGTTCGTGCCCCGGTCCGGGAAGATCCCACGTGCCGTGGAGCGGCTGGGCCCGTGAGCCATGGCCGCTGAGCCTGCGCATCCGGAGCCTGTGCTCCGCAACGGGAGAGGCCACAACAGTGAGAGGCCCGCGTACCGCAAAAAAACAAAAAACAAACAAACAAACAAAAATAAATAAATAAATAAAAAGCATATTGAGTTATGAAATGTTCTAGTGTTTGGATTCAGCACTGCTCCCCCAGCCCTTGCTCCAGTCCCAAAAGCTTCTTTTGAGGGTAAAGAAGTAAAATGATTCTTTTCTTATTCAGTAACATAAACATCAAATTTTCTCAGTTATCTATCATTCATTTCATTTTACTCTGCATGTATATCTTTAGGTTTACAACTTGAAAAGTTAATGTAATAAAGGTTCATAAACCACAAGTTTATGATTTCTCTAACCAGAGAGCATATTAAGAGCTACTCAGAACAGTTTTTTTTTTTTTGCAACATTATTATACAATCCATACTTAGCTCTTTAGAACTCATTTAAATTCTGAACCTAAAAATGGTGGCACTTAGAAAAATCTAAAGGTTTGAAAACAGTTATTTCATTAGGCTAAAATAGCACAAGGTGGTCTGACATGAATTTCATTCAGGACTTTGAATACATTAGCACTTCTAATCTTTCCACCTGCTGTAAATATGCAAAATAATAACTTTAAAAAAAATTAACTCTCTAACCTTGCAATTTTTAAAAAACTAGAACATTTCATAACTTTAACTTTTCATCTTACTAGCGAATATTTGTGAAAAAGATTTCTTTTTCCTTACTGTAGTGATTTCTTATCATAATAGAGTAACTCTTACAGTGAAAGTTACCAAAGCTTTGCATGGAGTTCAGGGAGTATTATTCAGAGATACTTGGACCACGCATTTATTCTTACAATGTATTCCCTTTATATGAAAGAAAAATAATTCTAATTAAAGCATTTGTTTTATCTTCTTTTGATAATTAAACATAATAGTAATACTCTTTTTGACATTCACAATATGAAATATATGCAGTAATCATTTTACTTTATCACATGTAAAATGTCATAATATGCAACAGTCTCAATATTCAAAATATATCTATCTTAGAAACAAGAGGAGGTACAATTCAAATCTTATACACTATGTTGGATAAATTAAATTCTTTTGTTAATGACTATCGAGCCAGCTATAAAACTACTGAGATAAAAGTGTGATTCTCTAATCATTTTTTTAAATTGGTTGCTATTACAGATTCGTGGTTTTATTGTTCAATGTTTAAATTAAAATCTGCAGATATTTAATTTTTCTCACTAGAAACCTTAACATCCTTTACAATTATTTCCAAATGTAAAATAGAAATGATTCATTTACCTGTCTGAGTGGTTCCAACATAACCAACAATTCTAATTCCAAGACTTTGTCCATCTTTTTTAATGAGTTCAACATCATAAGTTTCAAAAAGAGTAGAATTGTCCTGAAAGGAAAAAATAATTTTAATTATATATAACGTTTAGTTATCTAGCTTGTGTACATAGTCAATCTGTGCATAGTTTGTCAAGTATTTTCTGAGCACCTGTGGTATGCAGAATTTTAAGACTGTCTCTATGACTTTTGATCCCTGGTGCCATTCCTGTGTTTATATCGTGGAAAAGGGAGATTACCCAGGTAAGCCTAATCTAAGCAGGCACCCTTCAAAAGCAGAGAGTTTTCTCCTATTGATGGCAGAAAGGGAAGTGAAAAAGATTTGAAGCATAAGGACTGGACTTGTGGTTTGAAGAAGGAGGGGTCATGTGAGAAGGAACACAGGGGGACTTAAGGAGCTGAAAGAGGTCCTTAGCTGACAGCCATTAATACAGAGACTTCAGTCCTATGGCTACAAGAAACTATTCTGCCAACAATACGATAGAGCTTGGAAATGGACTGTTCCCAGAGCATCCAGATAAGAGCCCAGCCAGGCCAACACCTTGATTTAGGCTTTGTAAGACTCTAAGAAGAGCCCAACAAAGCTCACCCAGACTTCAGACCTACAGAACTGTGGACCAACAAAGGGTACTGCTTCAAGCCACTACGTTTATGATCATCTGTTATACAACAAGAGAAAACTAATACAGCCACTTAGAAAAAACTCAGCATAAATTTGTATCTGAAAGAATTTAATGTAAAGAAAAAGTTAGAAACAAATGGTAAGACTATTGTAAGCAAAAAATATTGACCTAAAACTGATTATCCTTCTTGTCTTCTAATTTAAAATATTTCTGTAAAAGAGTAAGGTGTCTAAAAACATAATACCTTGCTTTCAATTCAAAACATTAATAATAGAAAGTAAATAACTGATTGCATCAAATTCTCACTTATCACACAGCTACACTGGTCCCTCACTACAAAGTAGAAGGCTTCAGAAAACCAGAAGAATGGATGGAAAAGAAAATGGTTCTAACTACTTTGGAGAAGAAAACAAAAATGATTCTAATATATCCGACAGAAAACTTCCACTCACATGGTTCCAAGTAGGGAAAGCCTTTCCAGAAGACACCAAATGGTTCCTCAAATGAATCTGAAAGGTGGTTTCCCACCCCCTTCTCACCATAATCACTTCTCTTTTCTTCTTCCTGACTTGTCCTTTTAAAAACTATTTCTTTCCTTTTGCCTTATTATCTCTTGATTCAGAGCCTGTGAGATGGTTGGAAAGAACTTGGGACTGAGGGATGGGGGGACCAGATTGAGGCAGTCAAAAGGTACAAACTTCCATTTGTACCTTGTATTATAAGAAGAATATGTACTAGGGATGTAATATACAGCATGATAAATATAATTAGCACTGTATGTTATGCATGAAAATTAAGAGAGTAAATCCTGGGTTCTCATCACAAGAAAAAAGTTTTTTCTATTTCTTTAATTGTATATGAGGTGATGGATGTTCACTAAACTTATTTTGATAATCACTTCATGATGTATGTAAATTAAATCACTAGGCTGTACACCTTAAACTTATAAAGTGCTGTATGTCGATTTTATCTTAATAAGACTGAAAGACAAAAACCAAAAAAAGAACTTGGAATGGACCAGAAAGATCTAAATTCAAACCCCAGCTTTGCAACTTACTACCAATATGACCTTTAAAACAAGTTATTTGGACTTCCATTTCCTCATCTATTAAGTGGATGATAAGACCTATCTTGCAGAATTCTTATGAAAAATTCAGATGACTTAGACAATTCCAGGTGCTTGATAATGATTAATAGTAATGATTATTATATAACTGTAATGATTGTTAATAATCAAAATAAATATTATTATTAATGTCTATTCCCTTTGGCCAGTCTGTTCTTATCAGTGATAACACACACACACTGACCAGTATTTACAGTTTCCCCTCCACTATCTGGATATCTGTTAACCAATCTTATGAAATAGAAATGCAGGTATTATTATTCTCCAATTTACAGATGAACAGCTGAGGCTCAGGGAAGTTGAATGACTTAACCCTGAGAAATGGCAAAAAAAAGAAAATCAAACTTGTCTAGTGTCTACAAATTGGGCTCTCCTCTGCTTCCCTGTTGAGCACTGAGACACAACTCACACCCATGTGACACCTGGAGTGGAAAACATTTCTAATCCTGCAGTAAATCACACCCAGTACTGAATTTACAATGAAAGAGTAATTTGTATACTCACAGAACTAGGTATCCTGTTGGCCACAGCAGGCAGGGCAACAGGTAAGGCTACAGGGATAGGAGGGGCTATGGAAATTTCACCAACTGGGTCTCTTGCAACAAGCATCCTGACAGAATTCCCACAGTTCCTCAGAACTTGTGCAACTTGCTCACTGGTCATTCCCTGTACATTTGTGCTACCAATCTTCAAGATGTGATCCCCTGTCTGGAGTCTTCCATCCTTTAATCCAAGGAAAAAAAAAAAAAAAAAAAACAAGAAAATTATTATGAGAAATCATTGGTCTAACTTCACTAGTTAATAACAATTCATCAGACTTTGAGTCGTGGCAAAATGGCTGACAAAGAAGCCATCTAAAAATGCTGAATAAAATATAATACTTTTAATGAACAGCTGAATTGGCAACAGAGAAAAGGAAGTCCTTGTATAACAAAAAAAGAAGGGGAGGGGTGGGGGGCACAGGAGGAGAGTTCAAAGAAAAGAGCAACCAGATTTTTTAAATGCCCATTTGCTTGAGGGTATCACTTCATGCCTAATGGCCTAGAGCCAGGTAAAAACAGCCACATACATAAGGAAGAGACCTGAAAGCCCTGGGCATCAGGAAAGGAAGAAAATCAGATCAGAGGCCACCGACAAAAAGTGAAGAACTCTAAGGGCCGACAAGCCCAGTGACACACTTGAGGAACAGCAAGATGTCAGTGTGGCTGGAAGAGAAGGAGCAAAGAGGAGAGTAGTCAAGAACCAATGGGAGGGCTTCCCTGGTGGCACAGTGGTTAAGAACCTGCCTGCCAATGCAAGGGACACAGGTTCGTGCCCTGTCCCGGGAAGATCCCACATGCCTCGGAGCAACTAAGCCGATGCATCAAAACTACTGAGCTTGAGCTCTAGAGCCCGCGAGCCACAACTACTGAGCCCACATGCCACAACTACTGAAGCCTGTGTGCCTAGAGCCCGTGCTCTGCAACAAGAGAAGCCACAACAATGAGAAGCCTGCGCACTGCAACGAAGAGTAGCCCCCGCTCACCTCAACTAGAGAAAGCCTGCGCACAGCAATAAAGAGCCAACACAGCCATAAATAAATAAATAAATTTATTATTTTTTTTTTAAAAAAAAGAACTGATGGGAGCATTACCAGGGGGTCAGCAGTATAGAGCATCTGCTCTGAGCCAGGGGGAAGGGAAGTCATTGGAGGGTTTTGAGCAGTGGAGTGACATGATCTGACTTATTTTTAACAAGATCACTCCAGCCTCTGTGCTGAAAATAGACTAAAGGACAGAAAACAATAGAAGCAGAGATACCAGTTGGGAGGCTAATGCAATAGTCTAGAAAGAGACAACAAGAGCCTGGACTAGGTTAGCAGATGTTGGGGTGTTGAGAAGTGAGATTCTAGATGTATTTCTAATGAACTGTCAACAGGCTCTGCTGATAGCTTCTACATGGGGTGTGAGGGGAAAATGGAATCAAAACTCTAAGATTTTAGCCTAAACAGCTGGAAAGATAGAGTTGCTATTGAGATTTTTAAAAAAAAAGAGACTACAGAGGAACAGGTGTGTGGGAACAGAAATCAGGAGTTCAGTTTTAGAGATGTCTAGTCTGAGATGCTTATTAGACACTGCAAGTGGATATATCACATATGCAGCTGGATATACAAGTCTGGAGTTCAGGAGAGAAGTCCAGACTACACATTTAAATTTGGGAGTCATGAGCATATAGAAGGTATTTAACATCATGACTCTGGATGAGTTTAGAGGAAGGATATGCAATCTTCTGTTTCTTAAGGTGGTGATATATATATATGGGTAATCATTACTATTATTATTTAAAACGGTCTATTTATTAAACTGGATTACAGGTACATTGATGATTATTATTTAAAATGTGCACAGACATATATACTTTTATATGTTTGTATATTTCACTCATGGAAAAGTTAAAAACATAATACTTCAAATAGTATATCAGGGGCTTCCCTGGTGGCGCAGTGGTTGAGAGTTTGCCTGCCAATGCAGGGGACACGGGTTCGAGCCCTGGTCCGGGAAGATCCCACATGCCGCGGAGCAACTAGGCCCGTGAGCCACAACTACTGAGCCTGCGCGTCTGGAGCTTGTGCTCCGCAACAAGAGAGGCCGCGACAGTGAGAGGCCCGGGCACCAAGATGAAGAGTGGCCCCCACTTGCCACAACTAGAGAAAGCCCTCACAAAGAAAGGAAGACCCAACACAGCCATAAATAAATAAATAAATTTTAAAACTTTAAAATTTAAAAAATTTTTTAAAAGTATATCAGTTCCATTCTACCTTTGTTTGTGAAATTTTTGAATAGCTGATCCACTTCATTTTCACTAACTTTGTTTCATCAGAAAGTCTGAATTCTCTTTACCTATCTTTACTACAATATATTAAAGATTCCAAAATGTAAACAGAGCCAGTTATGAAAAATTACACCACCAGAGCACTTTACAGGATGAAAAAATCACTTTTCATATATCATCTCTTTCAGTGAAGAACAGCTTTAAAATGAGAAAACCGAGATTCAAAAAGGTTGACTGAATTGACCAAGATCACAAAGCTAATAAGTGGCAGAGCCAAAGTTCAACCCAAGTTGTCTCACTGAAGACATGTTCTTATTTAGTCATTTGTCTTATACCTTGATATCTCCAAAGTAATATCAGTAGATAATAAATATACTGTTTCCTAGTCTCCAAGAAATTCCCTATAACTGTCAAAAAGCTTGAAATAAAATGAAGATGAAAATAGATATTTTGCACCTGGGAGAGAAGGACAACCTGAGAATAGAGCCATGACCACTGGGCTAGTACAGTTCTAAGCTTCATACTCCTGGCTCCGGGAGGCACCATCTGTAAGTTCCAGATGGAACTCAGAAGAAAAAAAGTGGAAAGGAAGAAAGGGAGGGAGGGAAAGGAGCAAAAGAGAGAGGGCCTTAAAACTAAAAGTCTATTCCTCATCCTTCCTTTTCTCCAATTTTGCAGAAACCTGTATGAAAGAAGGTGTTAGGTCAAAACAGTGAGTAGAAAACTATATGCTTTGTTGTGAATTCTGCAGAAGGCACTAGAAGCTACTGCAAGCAAAGAGGAGCCGTGAAACAGAAATGCAATTCAAGTCAGAAACATTTGGAAAGACTTAGAAAAGAAATAGATGCAAGGAAGAAATTATTATGGAAAAAGGAACAAAGAATTGCTGGATTTCTACTTTAAGCATTGATAATTCGATGTTCTATTTTTATGAATGCAACAAACTTGAAACAAAACATGCAACTACTTAAGAGACATAAGGGTAAGATGCCTCTGTGAATAAACCATTCTTGAACAGAATTTTGGCCTCACCACAGAATAAAGAATATGGCGAGTGTTTTCATACTTGGCTTGGACAAAGGAGATTTCACTGGACAAAGGAGATTTCACTGTAAGTACAGAGTCACCTACTAAGCACTATTTTTTTCCTATACTACCTCAACTCGATTTAAAATGATGTAGATAATTCACACCTGTCACTGAAAGTCAAACATTCTTATTCCAGAAAAACAGGTGCTCTAAGGAATTCCTAAGTGCAAAACAATCATAATCAGATTGATAGGAAAGACACCAAAATGACAGCTAGCTTTTAAAAGTCCAGCAGCCCCAAACATTGCATTTTACTGATACTTTCTGATCAATATTCTCCTTTCATAACCTGTCTACTGTGGAAGGAAACTAAAAGGTATAGAGTCCTTTTTGTTCTTTAACAGAAATCATAAGTCAATGATAGCCAACAAATAGCTATGCCAAGATTCAAAGTCATAGCATGCTAATCCAACAGTGAAATATAAAAGTTTATTAACCCATAGATTCTTTCAAAAGAGAGGAAAAGTTATGCATACGGGAAACGATAGTATGGAAGGCAAAAAATTAAAATAGCTGATGGAACAGGGTAACACACTATTACAGTGAAAACACTAACAGTATCATTCATATAGTTTTTTTTTTTTTAAGAAGAAGTATTTTAATCCAAGTTAGCAGTTATTGGCTAAAAAAACATTTATTACTCTGTACTTTTAAGTTCTCTGATAGGCTGTTGTAGATGATAATTTCAATTCAAAAGGTATTTGAAAACCTAAAGGATTTCAGGCTTGAGCTACAAAAGAAAGAAATCAAGTTTCTTTCTCTGAAAATTAAAAAATGGCACCAAATACTTCCACAACTCAGAAAATGAAATTATTACCACTTCTGATTCCAGGACATTTCTATCATTGGTCTTTAATCAAAAGGCAAAAGAGAAAAACAGATACCGTATGCTAACACATATATATGGAATCTAAAAAAAAATAAAAAATAAAAAAATGGTTCTGATGAACCTAGGGGCAGGAAAGGAATAAAGACTCAGATGTAGAGAATGGACTTGAGGACATGGGGAGAAGGAAGGGTAAACTGGGATGAAGTGAGAGAGTAGCACTGACAATATATACACTACAAATGTAAAATAGATAGCTAGTGGGGAGCAGCTGCATTGCAGGGGGAGATCAGCTTGGTGCTTTGTGACCACCTAGAGGGGTGGGATAAGGAAGGTGGGAGGGAGATGCAAGAGGGTGGGGATGTGGGGATATATGTATATGTATAGCTGATTCACTTTGTTATACAGCAGAAACTAACACTGTAAAGCAATTATACTCCAATAAAGGTGTTAAGTAAATAAATAAGAAGAATGCACTTTAAAAAAAAGAAAAGAAAAAAATAAATAAATGTCAACCTCATGGCAAGTGTCTCAGGTTTGAATCTCCAAAGGAAAATAATCCTAATCCTGTATTTTGACCAAAAATCAGTAGATGGATAATTTAGATCCTTGGCTAGTTTGATTTGGTATTCTTCTATCTTGACTTCTAGTAAGAATATTGCAAGGCTTTTATAAAGATATAATTTATATTACTAGAACCATTAAAAAAATGCTCTTTCCCTCAAGGAATTAAAGGTACTAGGTACTAAGTATAAGTACATCTATTCTATCCTTCTCATATTTCCAGAGCCCTCATCAATGATATTTAAGGATAAGGAAAATACCAGTTTACAGACACACTCAAAGCAAAATTACTGGGAATAACCAACTGTTCAGTGGCCTCAAGCTGGGCCTTTATTATTCTAGACTAAAAATTCCTCAGAGTCCATGCCTACCCTACAATCCTTGGTTGGTTCCATTCCTTCTTAGTATTAAAGGTTACTAGATAGGTAATAGGACTCATATTATAATTGCCTGATACCAAAAAGTCAATAATTCTTGACAACTTTTAAGTAGGTTGTGCTTTAATAATCACCTTTGGGAGACAATGGGATAACTCAATGTACCTGATTTCCCTAGAATTCCTCCAGACCACATAAAAGAGATTTCTGCAAAACAAAAAAGTTTTACACTGCCCATGTCAATTTATTTAAAAACAAACCAAAAACCAAAACAAAACAAAAAATAAAACTTCTAACTGCTGAAAAATTCTGAAATTTTTGCCCTAGCTGAACAGAATTCTCAGAAGATGTTTCAGCACTGTGAATTTTGGAGAGTACCTAAGGATTACAGGTAGATAGGTCTTTTAGCTCCCCTTACACAATACCATATAATTTCCCTATTCAGGGAATTGGCCCTGATTACATTTACTGACTGTTCACTGTAATTAGGTCTCAATAAACATTTCTAAAAAACCCATATAAGTCAATATTTTTCCACTTCATTTACTTTACAACAGTAGAGGCAGTAGACAGCAGAATGACAGGTAAAGGCTTTGGAGTCAGACACACCCAAGTTCAAATGCTGGCACTACTTTGACCAAGCTGTAGGGCCATAGGTCAGTTACTGATCCTACCTAAATCTCAGATCCCTCTTAAGTAAGATGGGGATAAATTCCTCTCTCATTGAGTTGTGAGCACTAAACTCAATACTATATATTTGGGACTTCCCTGGTGGCACAGTGGTTAAGAATCCACCTGCCAATGCAGGGGACACAGGTTCGATCCCTGGTCCGGGAAGATCCCACAGACCGTGGAGCAACTAAGGCTGTGCACCACAACTACTGAGCCTGCGCTCTAGAGCCCGCAAGCCACAACTACTGAAGCCTGTGAGCCACAACTACTGAAGCCCACGCACCTAGAGCCCACGCTCCACAAGAGGAGCCACCGCAATGAGAAGCCCATGCACCGCAAGGAAGAGTAGCCCCTGCTCGCCGCAACTAGAGAAAACCCACGTGCAGCAACAAAGACCAAATGCAGGCAAAAATAAATAAAGTCCATAAATATAATAAATAAATAAATAGCTTAAAAAAATACTATATGTAAAAGCTTTAGCCTAGTGCCTTCCTTACAGCAAGTCCTCAAATGCATCCATTTCTTATACTTCTTTAGGCTCAGTTAGGTATTCTTTGCCCCCTCAACTCTACCCCATATTGACTTATCTGTACACAAAAGGAAATACAAGGGGCTATTTTATGAAACCCTTTTAAATAAGAAATACTGACTTGCTTTTCTAACTTTCTGTTATACAATTGTATAGTCTTTAAAGAAAGTAGTATTAGTTAACCCCTTTAGCAGAATGTAGGTATCACTTTATGATCAATCTTAACCACATCTAACTAATGACCTAAGACATCCATATTCCCTTACCATGAAGATTGCCATGGTCAACAGTGAGCATTAACAGTCAAAATACGAGTACATTTTAATGAAAAGCAATATTCCCTTTAATAATTTTAAAGCTATGATCAGGCTACGTGAGCAACAACTCTAAAGATTTAGCAACAAAACAGAGTTAGTTGAAGAGATTTTATCTGCCATTTGGCTGGGATGAGGGGAAGAGAGAAGTGAATACTGCTCTGTCCCCTATGTTTAGGTCTCATCATATTCCCTACAGGAAAGGACCAATAGCAATGTTGCTGTTAGAGCTGGCAATTCCCTCATAGGCTTGACCGACCCTGGACAGGTGTACACCAGGAAAATGAAAACATCGGGATCAACTTTGTATAAGTAGACTTAAGCAGTAAATCTAACAGATGTGGGCTCAATCCTGACTTTGTCATTTCTTAGTTGCGTAGCCTTGGGCAGTTTCTTAAGTTTCCATATCTATGATGTGTGAATAAAATTTATGACTGTTCTGAAGATTACAGGAGAATAATGTGTATTAGGCAGATGACCATATCTGGCATAAACACTCGCTTCTCCACTATGACTCTGACAGGCACATGCCCCCCATCCTGAAGACCTGAAACAGTCACAATCCCTTCCAGGAAAGGGTAAAAATCAGACCTGGGCTTTTACCAACAGTGTCACAAAGGGAAACTCTGCACATCATATTCTTCTTGTGAAAATTCATAATGTACATTAACGTACAGTAAAGAAATCTATTTGATTTTGTTTAACTTGGTGCTTTCCAAATTTATTTGACCCTTTGTTCTTCATAATAACTACTCCACTTTGCATCTTGAAAAATGCTACTATAGCAAATAAGTCTATTAAAATTGCTAAAGGAGGGGGGTTTGGGTGAGAAAAAAACTCCAAAATACTCCACAATATTTCATCCCTTTCCAGGCTTCAAAAATTTTCAAAAAAATCCTTAAAGATTATTACTTGTTTTGTGCTGCAGATGTCTTTTGAAGAACCTATAACGAGCATTCTCAACCTTTTTTCGTCTCAGAACTCCTTTACATTCTTAAAAATAATTGAGGATGGAGGAACAGGGATTACAAAAGGGCACAGGAAATCTTTGTGGGTCATGAATATGTTCTTGACTGTAGTGATAGATGGTATCATGGTTACATTTTTTTTTTTTTTTTTCGGTACGCGGGCCTCTCACTGTTGTGGCCTCTCCCGTTGCGGAGCTCAGGCTCCGGACGCGCAGGCCCAGCGGCCATGGCTCACAGGCCCAGCCGCTCCGCGGCATGTGGGATCTTCCCGGACCGGGGCATGAACCCATGTTCCCTGCATCGGCAGGCGGACTCTCAACCACTGCACCACCAGGGAAGCCCCATGGTTAAATTTTATGTGTCACCTTGGCTAAGCTCTGGTGCCCAATTGTTTGGTCAAACACTAGTTTAGATGTTACTGTAAAGGTATTTTGTCGACGTAATTCATATATACAATCAGTTGACTTTAAGAATGTTACCCTTGATAACATGGATAGGCTCCATCTAATCAGCTGAAGACTTTATGAGCAAAAACTGAGGTTTCCTGGAAAAGGAATTCTGCCTTAAAACTATAACAGAAACCCTGCCAACTTGCCATACAAATTTCAGAGTCCAGATTTTAATGTCAACTCTTGCCTGAGTTTCCAGCCTGCTGGTCTGCCCTACAGATTTCAGACTTGCCAGCAAACACGTCAAACTGTATACTTTACATATGTGCAATTTATTGTCTATCAATTATATCTCAAAAATTAGTGAGATCTCAGAGCTTTTGTTTATGTAGTTCTCTCTGTTATCTGCTGATATCAACTGAATTGGGAAACAGCACTGAGAAATTTTTTAAATATTTAAGATATGTAATATATTAATATATACTTTTTACATATTGATATTTTTTATTTTAAAAAGTTATGTTTTCTAAAACAAAAAAATTGTGAGAAGAGTGGTATTCTTAAAGAAATTGTTACAAATCTCTTTAATATCTGACTTAAAAGAAGACAGCTGAATTTTCATATCTGCTTTAGCATTCAGTGTATTGCAATATGTTGCTTTGGTTGAAGTATATAAAGAAAATCTGGTCTCAATCAGATATATATTTGGAAAATGAGGGAGTATTTTAATAGCCCTTTCAGCCCATTCTTTGATAACACACCAAAACTTGACAAGTGGTGATTTCTTAAAGATCAGTTGCAATGTGGAATCTGAAACAACATCAACGAACTTTCAGATACTGTTTCATTAAAATCTATTGATCAATCTTGAATTCTGAATGGATTTTTTACCTATATATTATTTTGCCATACTACACATTGATCTTCAGAAAATACTGATTCCTAGAGTTATGCAGATTTTCTAAATATTGACATATAACGTTATACAATATTAAAAAAATCATAGTTATTAATATCACCAACAATCTAATCAGAAAAGTATTTAAATATTGGAAAATTTCAAGCTTATGGTAAAACACAAATTTTTCCAAAATTCTAATTTTTGCTTGAAAGTTCAAATTTTATCATCAGCAACAAATACTGTCAGTTGTTTTTCCTTGAGGTAACAGGCTCACTTCACTCATTTCAAGGAACTGTCTACCAAATAACTAAGTCTGAATAATCATAATTTTTCTGTCAGTTATCCTTTCAAAAATAAAAATGGTATTCTAGATTGGTGGCTGCCAGAGGCAGGCGGGTGGCAGGCGTGCAAAATGGGTGAAGAAGATCAAAAGGTACAAATTTTCAGCTATAAAATAAGTAAATCATAGGGATATAAACCACAGCATGGTGACTGTAGTTAACAGTACTGTACTGTATACCTGAAAGTTGCTGAGAGAGTAGATCTCAAAAGCTCTTATCACAAGAAAAAAAAATTTCTAACTGTGAGGTAATGGATGTTAACTAGACGCATTGTGGTGATCATTTCATAATATATGGAAATATCAAATCATTATGCTGTAATCCTAAAATTAAAATAATGCATTTCCAAAAAATTAGACCTCCGAACTTTTGGGAAAAAAGCAAAAAATTAAAAAATAAATTTAAAAAATTAAAATGCTGTTCCATATTAAAACGTGGCCAGTTTGTCTCACAAATGTTTTCCCTCAAGAAAACCGCCGTACTTCAGTACATGACAGAAGTGCTATACGGTACATCCGATTTTGTCACATGGTATTAAAAAGACATGTGCTTAAAGGTCATATTTACTTATATTCGTTTTTATTGCACTTTCTTAAGTGAGACTGGCATTGTTGCTGTTGCAGTGGCAAGCACATGTGGAGAAGAATGCAATGACTACTAGTACAGTTGTGTGCCACTGCCCTGTTCCACACGAAGGCACCAGCAGGTTTGGCCTACCACTGCTTGCGTGTATTCAGTGCAAACGTCAACGTGGTGAAAGGGCTAATACATCTTAGTATTATTATGAAAGTTGTTTTATCTTGTACACCCCCTGCAAAAGATTCAGGGACCCACAGACAAAACTCTGAGAGCCATTATGCTAAATAAATACACTTAGCTGCTGAAAGGATAATAGGAATATTAATAGCTCCACAATTTGTATAAGGTAGAGCAACCTTTTTTTTCTTGGCCTGGCCACATGGCTTGTGGCATCTTAGTTCCCTGACCAGGGATCGAACCTGTGCTCCCTGCAATGGAAGCATGGAGTCCTAACCCAAGGTGGAGCAATCCTGACTAGAAATAGAGAGCTGAGGAACTTGCCTCAAAGCTGCATGTGCACAGCAAGTTCATTTTTACTTTATATGTTTTTTAGAAGGGATAAATTTTTACATGTGACTAGACATTAATCAGTAAAATTTACAAATCATTCTGATTATCATGGACAGTCTACATAATATGAACTCATTACTGTATTAAGTAGCTTCAAATTTCTAAACTACTTTTTAAAAACTCAATGTAGTATTTAACATTTTCTTCAACGTAAAACTAAGCAGAAACAGTTGATACGTTTTAAAATGGCCCACTTTCAGTTTGAACACTGCTAAATAATGAAGGGTAGAATTTTTGTTTATAATGCCAGAAATTTGTAATTCTAGTGAAATTTACCACAAACAATATTGAGATAAAAGTTTGTAATCGCTGTACCATCTGATTTTAACATTTAGGACCTTGAAAGATACACTGGGAGAAAATAATATAGATATTCAGAATACAATACCCATTAATGATTCCTTTCAATAAAAAATACTGCCTTTTGATAGAATCAAGATGACTGTCAATCACAGGCCAAAAAAAAACCCAAAAACGTTGATTTAGGAGCTTTTTAAAATAAAGCAGAGTGAGTGTATATTAACAGTTATAGAAAAAAACATTTTTAGCTATACTTAAATTCTGGTCATGGAAACATATATCCTAGTAACCCAGGTTATAAAATTACATTTCAAGCCATACAATTTAAATTGTATAAAACCAAAATTAAATCAAAGAAGGCCAACTTACTCGATCTGCTAATCCTCCAGGAACTATAGTCCTCACAACTACACCACTCGATTTTCCTCCAACTATTCCAAAACCTAATCCAGAGCCATCATTAATGAGCTCAACATCTTCAATATGGTCCCAACAAACCTACAAATTAATAGCAAGTAAGAAGCAAACTGTTAGCAAAGCACATACATTCATCACTTACCAATACAGTAATTACTAAGGTATCAGGTAGACAAAAAATTTAATATTCATACAATTAATCAAGTCAACTTTCTAGAGGCTCAGAGATTCATAAAGATGATCATATGGTCCCTTCCTTTACAGATTTTCTAATCCAGTAGAGAGATAAACTGAAACATAAACAATTAAAATATAAGACAGAATATTGGACCATAGGACGCTGTAGCTCTAAGAGGACAGAAACACACTGTCTCATTCCCCAGTCTATGCCTGACACCTAGCACAGTGCCAAGCACCTAGTAGGAACCAATAAATATGTGTTTATCTGAATTAAAAGAGAATCATAAAATATTATAAAGATGGGAGGAATGTAGAGACAAGAGGTCAAATCCAATGAAAACTTATGGAAAGCTTCAAGGAAAAGGTAGCATTTTAATTGCTCTACAGAGAAAAAAGACATTCAAGCAAAAGGGAAACGTAAGAGCAAAGCTAGGCTCAGATAAGTGGGAATAACTGAAGGTTTTAGAAGAGGGAACGACAGGAACAAAGCAGTGGTTTAGAAAGATTAATCTAGCAGCAGTGTGAAGCATGCGATTGTGAGGACACAGAGTGACCAGAATAATTGAAGAGACGCTGATGAAGGAGAGGAAAGGTAGGCCTAACTGAAGATATTAGCAATATAGGATCATACAAATCAGACTAAGAGACATAAGCATTTTTCCTCTAATAGCAGGCTCCATCAGAAGTATGCATTAAATTCACATAATGCACCTGCAGAGCAAAAGTCTCCCCCTCAAGACATTAGGGCATACTTATTACTTAGTTCTTCTATTACACTAAATTGGAAAGTTACTATGCAATGTTAAAATAACCAGAGATATTGGGACTATTTAATAAATTCACACCTGGAACAATACCTAGTATCCAGGAAGCAACAATGTTTGCTTAAAAATGCCAAATTAGGGACAGCATTTAATATTCATATAGTATTTATTCTGCCCTAGGCACTGCGTTTAGCTCTTCACTTGCATTCTCACTTAATCCTCACAATATCTCTGTGAAATAGAAACTGTTATTAGTTCCAAGCAACAGATGAGAAACTGAGGTCTGGAGAAGTCAAGGCATCTGCCCACTAAGACTCACCTACGAAGTAAGAAGTGGACCTGAACCCACCTTAGCCTGACTCCAGAGCCCTTGTTCTTAACTACTATGCTAAGCAACTTCCCACTTTGTTCATTCTATTTATTATGTAAATTGCGCTATATAAATATTACTGATTACAACAGGGAAAATGTCTATACATTAGTGTTGTGACCTTGTACTGTACCCAGTCTATTTTTTCTTTTGTCCAATGAATGGAAATTAAATCAGCTAGCACTTAGTGTTATAAGAAAATAAGATTTATTAGCTTGCATTTTGAAGATGCAGGCCAAAATCTGTAAAGTGTTACAAAGCAAGTTTAAAGACTCCCAAAGGAACATAAACTTTTATTCTTTTAAATTGTTCAGTATACATCCTTACATGAAAAGAAAAACTTCTATAATTGTGCAGTATCCATAATCTAAACACCCAATATAATTTTAAAAAATGTTTTTGAAACAAATAACCAAATCTTAATTTAAAAACTCAATAGTAAATCTCTAATAAAAACTCCCAGCTTAATTAAGTGGTTACATCACCAAGGAATTCCTTCCATCACCAAATTATACCCACTACTACAATTTGCCCTCTATATTAAATAATAATCTTAAACAAGGAGAATCACAGGACATTGAAAAAACAAAACAAAACCCCCCATGAAATATCTTGTTTAACATGCTAATGCTGCATCTGGAGATGTAATCGTCTTTCTTGAACTATGACAAATAAAACGACATTTTCTAAATGTCTTTACACTTCTTAAAATCAAAGGCGTAATTCAAAATTAAGTGTTTTTCCAAATTTGCAACTCACTGTTTCAGGCAGATTTGCATCAGTTAGGCTGGTAGAAGTGCTGCTTTTTATGCGGACTGGTTCCCTGGCCACAACCAGATGCAAAGATCCAGTGGTTTGTTGTAACAATGCAATTGCTTGCTGGTGGGAAATGTTCTGATCCAGTGGTGTGTGATTAATAGCCAATATTTGGTCATTTTCCCTTAACCTTTGATCCCTTGATGAAATAAGAAAATTGTAAGTGACATAATAGCCTGATTCTTAAACTCTACTATTCAGGTAGTTTATATATTATGGTATTACTTCACTTAGTACATTTATTGAAATATTTAATTGTATAATATAAAAGAGCTCTTCAAACTGCTTTTCATTAAAGCACTTATTAACTAATTAACCAATTAAGTAGTGCATCCCTACACACACACATTTTAAAAGCCATATGGCTAGAAAAATAAGCAAAAACAATGTATAGGGCCCCATTGCTAAAGTTTTGCAAGTATGGACATCGTCCTCATTGTGGCACCAAATCTGTACTCCTGAACCCCTTCCAATCTGACTTCTGCATGTACCATACAGGGCTATATGTTCACCAATAACCTCCTCTCTAACAGATTCATCCCCTCCCCATTGTCCTTTACTTTTCCAACATTTGTCAACAGAGGCCAAACTCTCCATGAAAATCAATAGAGATTATTTCCAAATCTGTATCTGAGCCCTTCTCTCTGTCCCAATCACAAATTTCCCAACTGCTAACCAATGTAAAAAGGATTTTTTAAAAGAAATTTTTTAAAGAAATTAGCAAAATCTTAAGAAAAAAAGTACTATTATAGTTAATATTTACTGAGTACTTATTATGAGCTAGGAACTGTACTAAATGCTTTATAGGCATTATCTCCTTTATTCCTCACAATCACCTTTTAAAGTACTTAGTTAAATTTGACCTGCAAGAAATTAAAGCAAGCTTAGCATCTTATCTAAGTAGGCTGACTCTAAACCATACTCTTTAACTTCTTAAAGTGCATACCAAGAGTAGGATTTTCTCTGGTTTGCTGTATTTGACTTCATTATCTCCTATACACCCCTCCTGCTCTTCCAGTTTCTTCATTATCACCACAATTCTTTCTTATCTTTCTTTATCTCTTTTGCACCACGCATCTCCTCCTTTCTATTCCCAATGTCAACCATCCAACTGAGATCCTTATCGAATACCTAAAACCTAACTTGTAAAATTCCTCAAGGTTTATATTTGTAGGCTCTCTTCATGCTAGTATATAATGATTATCTATAGCTGTTGACCAATAAGGAGAGAGTCAAAGGAAAGTAAACAAACTCTTGTCGTGACTACTTTATAAAAGAATATCTTTAACTTTCAATATAAAAAAATCTCCCTGAGAAGGGATTCATCTCAGAACAGAGAAGTCTAACTTATAAATTTAGAATTATGAAAATTCCATTATATTGCCCTTATTTTTTCTCAGGTCACAGCAGATTCAGCAAAACTTTACCATGGACCAGAATTTGGTTAGCTTCTGACCTCTAGGACACAATGTAAACTTGGTTGGTATTCAAAGGTCTCTACATTTGGCCCCAAAGTACTCTTCCAACTTGGCTTCCTCCCTATATAAACCTCTTTTCCAACTATCCTGATTTACTCTTTCCCTCTCAAACATGTCTGGTATTTCCTGCTTTTGTGTAAATGGTTTTCTCCATCTCTAATGCCCTTCCACTCTGCTCGGCCAAATTCAATCCACCGTCCACGTTGCAACTGAGTGTCTAGTCTCTGTCTCTCTCTCCCTTCATCACTTAGCTCATTATCATGCTGCTCTGAGCCACTTGTTTATCACTCACTGAACATCCATTTATACTAAGTATGCTGTCCACAGAGCTAACTATATCCTTCCCTGTTAGATTTTAAGTTTTCTGAGGACAGGGATTCAGACATTTTAGATTCTCCTTTGGAACTAACGAGTTGGATATTTCAATTTTTTATGCCAAAATTGTGGGTGGCTCTCACAATAGATCATGTTGCATTACAAATGTTGCTTTATGACTATTAGGAAAGGTTTATGTTATATTAGAAAATAAGAATGATATAAAATTGCATATATTCTAAGATGTTGTCTTTATAAAAAGAAAACATTCTAGGGAATTCCCTAGCTGTCTAGTGCTTAGGACTCCGCGCTTTCACTGCTGTGGCCCAGGTTCAGTTCCTGGTTGGGGAATTAAGATCTCACAAGCTGCACAGCACGGCCAAAAAAAAAAAAAAAGAAGAAGAAAAGAAAACTTTCTAGGGACTTCCTTGGTGGCATAGTGGTTAAGACTCCACGCTCCCAATGCAGGGGGCCCAGGTTCGATCCCTGGCATGGGAACTAGATCCCACACGCATGCCGCAACTAAAAGTTCACATGCCACAACTAAGGAACCCACCTGCCGCGACTAAAACCTGACACAACCAAATAAAAAAACAAACAGAAGAACTTTCTAATGTATTTCCTATAGTTGTCTCAAGGTGGTCAAAGTCCAAGAGCTTTTTTTTTTGGGGGGGGGGGGGC
>RJWK010036957.1:0-21481 GCA_004363435.1 Platanista minor | reverse complement strand
CCTTTCTGACTTACTTCACTCTGTATGACAATCTCTAGGTCCATCCACATCTCTGGAAATGGCACGATTTAATGTGGCTGAGTAATATTCCATTGTATATATATATATACTGTATCTTCTTTATCCATTCCTCTGTTGATGGACATTTAGGTTGCTGCTGTGTCCTGGCTATTGTAAATAGTGCTGCAATGAACATCGGGGTGCATGCATCCTTTCGAATTATATTTTTTATGGATATACACCTAGGAGTGGGATTCCTAGGTCATCTGATAGCTCTATTTTTAGTTTTTTTAAGGAACCTCCCTACTGTTCTCCATAGTGGCTGCACGAATTTACATTCCCACCAACAGTGTAGGAGGGCTCCCTTTTCTCCACACCCTCTCCAGCATTTATTGTTTGTAGATATTTTTGATGATTTGGGGCCACTCTAACTCATTTTTAAAGAGTCTTTCCTTCCATTCTCCTTTCCAAAAAACAAGAATGTCGTGTTCTGTTTAAGGGACTTTCAACAATCCAGAAGCTGCATGTGGGCTAAAGACCTGATAGCACAATGATAAGGCAGGGTGAAGAGGAAGCAGCACTGCTGAAAGAACACAGCACATGGATGTAGAAATTATTAAGGTAAATAATATTTACAATCTCTATCATTTTTTAAAACTGTTTTCAAGATTGTGTGAGTCTGTCTCATTTAGAATATGTGGAATATTCATTTTTCAAGGTAAAGATAGTTTATATAGACAACAGATAAATGTAGCCACAATAAAATCACAGTAAGTCCCCTACATACGAAAGAGTTCCATTCAGAGAATGCATTTGTAAGTCCAATTTGTTCTTAAGTCCAACAAAGTTAGCCTAGGTACCCAACTAACACAACCAGCTATATAGTACTGTACTGTAATAGGTTCATAATACTTTTCACACAAATAATACATAAAAAACAAACACAAAAAATAAAGAAAACATTTTAAATCTTACAGTACAGTACCTTGAAAGGTACAGTAGTATAGCACAACAGCTGACATCCAGGGGCTGGCATCGAGTGAACAGGCAAGAAGACTTACTGACTGGAGGAGGGAGAGGAGGTGGGAACTGGTAGAGCTGAAGGATCATCAGCAATAGGAGACGGAGGGCAAGCTGCAATTTCACTCACGCCTGACGTTGATGGCATAGGTTCTGGTTCCTTGCTGGATTCAATTCTATCTACACTCTCAGAACAATGATCCAGTGATGTCTGGGTAGCAGCTCTTTTTTCTCATCATAGACGACATGGTAGCACTGGATTGCATTCTGAACGGCTGCTGCAACCTCCATGTACCGTTCTACGTTCGGGTCCTGTGCCTCAAAAGCTAACAGTGCCTCCTCAAATAAAGAAAATACCCTGCCATTTCCTGCATTGTGAATCTCTTCGGTTTTTCAGTTACTTATGCTTCCTCTTGTCTCTTCATCCTTTCTCTGGGCCTCCAATTCCTGGTGCTTCTTAGCAGTACCAGCTACATCACCACTGCTTTTACACTTGCTTCCAGACATCCTGGGCTTGAAATACAGTACAGTACAGTAAAGTAGACAAAAGCACAACCACTTGTAGAGGATGCAGTCACTTGAAAATGTACACCAGACACATGAACTAACTTACATGATTGGACATGGGAATGCACGTTCGCATCTTTGAAAGTTCGCAACTTGAAAGTTCATATGTAGGGGACTTACTGTACAGTGAATATGCACATATATTTTCCACCTGTGTCATAACATGGGTAACATAGTCTATCCACTGAGGAGATATATTAAAATCCTTAAACTTAAGTCCAAATTTATGGATCAATCTATAAATTACATATGTTTATATGTGCCTTTACTTTTTAAAAATATTTTGAGGTAGTTTAAATTACTGTAAATCCCATGTTTAATGTTTTTAATTTAATTTTTGTTAATGCAAATAAAATACTTTTACAAATAACACAAAGAGTGAATCAATGTACACTAAGTGCTATGTTTTTAAACATATGTTCAGTCCTTGATATTATGGAATTGCTAATAGATTCTTATTAAACCATTCAGCTGAGAAAAAAATTTAAGAAAAAGAGCAAGTGAAACTGCCATGTCCGTATGATAGGCAAATCTCTGGTGGTTCGTAGGGGAAATCTTAGTGTTTTATAATTTTCTAGGAGAGAAGAAGGAGAAGTAGTTTAAAATCATTGGAAATCCTGCATAGGGGGTTCACTGGAATATATTATTGACCTAGATAAACCCTGAAAAGGAATTCAAAATGGCAGGTCCATGTCCAAGAGTTCACGACAAAGCAACAAAATATGCCCTATTAGAACACAGCCTGTAGAACGAAATGTGCTTAGGAAGGCTACTGTCACAAGAGAGCATTTGTAGATATATGGACATCTTTCATTTTGAGATGACTTTTTTTTTTTTTTACTTTTTAAATGGATAATTAATATAATTTACAAACTTATATATTTAATATGAATAGGCCTATCAATCAGGAAAAGGAAGAATTATTAGGAAATAACATTATATAAGCAGATTAGAGTAGATACTGGTCATTATTTCCAGTTTGTAATACACAGACTTCTTTGTCCTAATTCTGGAGGGACCATTAAAATGCCAATTGGGGAGCATTAGTGTGAGATGCAAAAATGGAGTTGGAAAACAAAATATTCCGGAAATATATTTTAGAAAATACATTAATGTTGTGCCTATTTAATTTAGAACAAAATCTAGTGGGAACTTGTGCACGTAGGAAAGTCAGTGATTTGTCTCACAAAAATGCTAGGGCAAAGGCTATGTATGTGAGTATAGGTGAGGATTCTTCTATGAGGTGCCATATTTTCCATAAAATGTCTAAATTTTCATTATTAACTTCCACAGCAATCGTGTCTTGTTTACATTAAGAAATTTAAAAAAATAGTACATACTACCATTCTTTCAAAATGAACTGAAAAGCAAATACTATTTTTTTTTACTATATGTAAGTGGATTGATATTGAGCTCAACTTCAGAAAAAATTGCTTGCTTGCATTTTTCTTTATAGATATATATTTTCATAAAGTCATTCCACCTTTGACTGTAACTTATAAGCTGACCTAGCATGCATATCAAATTGCCAAGGCTATTTTGATCCCAGGATCTTTAATCTATAAAAAATAGACATTATAATAGAAAAACCAGTCTAATTTTTTATTATAGTTCTGGTGGTATAATACTATTATGTTAAGATGAAAATTCTGTGAATCTTAAGCCTTTATGTATAAGGTCCAAGAAGAAGGTAATATAATAAAACATAGTCTTTCAGCAATCTTTTTGCCATTAAGTTCAAAGTCCCAGGTGTTAAAGGCTTTAAAGTTATGTTAAAGTCATTATAATAGAAGCCCACCCATAGGTAGCATTCTCACACACCTTAGATAAGAATTAGGAAAACAGTAATCTCTATTCAGACTTGAAAATAATTTTTTTAATTTTATTTATTTATTTATTTATTTATTTATGGCTGTGCTGGGTCTTCTCTTTTTTTTTTTTTTAACATCTTTATTGGAGTATAATTGCTTTACAATGATGTGTTAGTTTCTGCTTTATAACAAAGTGAATCCGATATGGGGATATATGTGCTGGGTCTTCATTGCTGTGCACAGGCTTTCTCTAGTTGCAGCGAGCGGAGGGTACTCTTCGTTGGGGTGTGCGGGCTTCTCATTACAGTGGCTTCTTTTGTTGAGGAGCACGAGCTCTACAGTACAGGCTCAGTAGTTGTGGCGCATGGGCTTAGTTGCTCCACGACATGTGAGATCTTCCTGGACCAGGGCTCAAACCCGTGTCACCTGCATTGGCAGGTGGATTCTTAATTACTGGACCACCAGGGAAGTCCAAATAATTCTTCTGAATAAAAATAGACAGTAACTAGTGCTTAACATCTGCACCTATAATTTATTTCCCAACAAACATTGTTTTGTGTGTAACCAGTATAAAAAAGGCAAGTTCTTTTACCTTTATAAAAAAATCAGGAGAATGGCAGGGCATGGCTTTAGGTGATATTTTTTATTTCTGGAAGCCCCAGTGGAATATTTTTTCCTTCCCACTTATTACTATAATTAATAATGCTTGAAGTATTTCTTCAGGGGAATTCAAAACATGCTACTATTTTTCATATCTACTCCTTGAAGCAAGAATATTTTCTTAAAAACTTAAAAAATTACTCTTATACAACTTCTCCTTTATTCAAGGTCACTAGGATGAATCAGGGTTAAAAACCACGAGTATAGCTAAGATTTACCATGAAGTGTCTATTCATAATGCATACAACTGCACCACATTTTCCTCTCATTGATTGCTGTAAAGGCACGTAGAGAATCCCTGGAGTGGAAGAACTGGCATTTTAATTTGGGGACCATGAAATTATTATTTTTATCCTATTGGAAAAGGAAAGTAAAACTGAACTCTTGTTACATACAATAGGGTCATTATGAAATACAAAACGTATAATGAATTGAAAGCCCTAAATATATTTATTGAAAGCGTTTTAACCCAGTTCATCTATATCTATTCCCATTGACGAGTCAGGCTTTGAATTGGAATCAGAGGCCAGTAGGGGGACTGGAGGCCACACACAGCATCACTTCGCCTCCATGTGCTCTAGTTCCAGTTAAATCTGGCAGTTCTGTAATACCAAAGGGACAAAGACAGCCCACTCAGGGACTGTTCTCTGTCACCCTGTTACCTTTATTATTGGAATGAGTGCTGCAGCTGAATTCGTGGGAAGACAAAGAAAATGTTGGTTCTTAAACTTAATCACCCCCAGACAGAAACCAGCTAGAGGCCATATCCCAGGCCGAGGAGCACAAGCAATCGTTCATGGATGACTAGTCATGATCATCAACATAATTCACAAATGATATGTTCAAATAATTTTATGTCTGTTTTTGTCTTTAGCAATTTGTTAACGGCACCGTGTAAAATGTTTTACTGAAATTTATCAAGTTACTGGATTACACAACCTGTAACGTAAAAGAAAAAAAAAAAGTTTCCTTCAGACAAATATGGTTAATTTGTCAGAGTGGTAACAGCATTAAAGAATTTAAAGCACTAAATAAAGGCAGTTGAAACGGTTTTATTAGGATGACTTTATAGTAACTTACATGGAAACAATATATAAGTAATACAATTACATAAGTTAAAAACACAGAGTTCTGTTGAATCAAAGGAGCTGTTCCTATCACAAGTGCTGATGAAGGTATAATTCTCAGAAGAAACTTTACAATTAAAATTCAAGGGGATAATTATATTTTTTATATTCACCCTAATCTGCAGGAGTTTAGACAAATAAGTGTGTCAAGAAAATGGCTTGTGAAAAATTAAGCACAGTGGAACAGTGAAATACATCCCCCCAAACAATTTAGATAATAAAGAAAACAAAAAAGACATCTGAGAGCTCCTCTGTTGATCACGGAGTTTTCATAGCACCATATTTTTACAGTGCTTTTGTCAGCTGAATAATGTGCTGCTTTTTCATTGTTGATTGAAAAATCCATGCTCCTCCTTTCTCTCCAATCCCGTCGTTATGTTTTCAGAGATCAGATTCGTGTGGATTTCAAACCGTAACATCAGAACGGAATAGGTTTTTACATTTCTAAACTTGTCCCAGAGTTCAAGGAGCTGTTCACGATTTAATAAAGCATTCACTATTTCTAATTATTTCACCATACATTTAATGCCAGGCAAACAAATACATAGGCTGCCTTATCACCTAACCAAACATCCCTTTTTAATGACAAAGGTGTGAATACATTGCTATAGCAAATGTTCCGAGTACACAATTTGGCTTCTATACAGGACTTGCCCTAACAGTGGCATTTACAATTTTTTCTATGTACTTAAATCAACAAAAGAGGTAATATTTTAAAAAGCAAATCCTACTCATGCCATAGCACTAGGGAAAGAAGAATTGACTTTACAAAATTGAGGTGTCAAGACAATGTCATTATATTTTTGAGACTAAATTATGAATCTTACCTAATATTTAAAGAATACTACCTAATATATTTTGAAACAAAAAGCAAAAATATGCTGTATGTGAACTTTTCTTCTTATAGACTGCAAAATAATTAATTGCTGACACAATAATAAATAGAATAAATATATACATAGAAAACAACAGCATTACTGAAATTCTTATGATACTTCAAATCTCTTTTCAAATTAGATCACCTGTAAATAACACTTTCAGTGCAGTTTTAAAGGGAAGGCACGGGGCTTCCCTGGTGGCACAGTGGTTAAGAATCTGCCTGCCAATGCAGGAGACAGGGGTTCGAGCCCTGGTCCGGGAAGATCCCACATGCCGCAGAGCAACTAAGCCCGTGTGCCACCACTACTGAGCCAGTGCACCTAGAGCTCTGCAATAAGAGAAGCCACTGCAATGAGAAACCCAAGCACTGCAACATAGAGTAGCCCCTGCACACCGCAGCTAGAGAAAACCCGCACGGAGCAAAAAGACCCAATGCAGCCAAAAATAAATAAATAAGTAAATTTTTAAAAATAAATAAATAAGAAGCCCTTATTAGTTATAGATGCATGTAAGTGCAATGACTGATGTCTGGGGTGTGCTTTAAAACACTCTGGGAAAAAGCTGGCGGTGTGTGATATCGTGATAGAAGAAATATATATTTAAAAAGATTAAAAGGGAAGGCACATCTGCTACCTTCAGTATATACATATCAAAAAGTGACAAAATTATACTTATTTCTATCTTTTTTTGTGTTTTAGTCTCTGTTTTCAACCTCCATCTCTATTTTCCAGTACAACCCCTCAGGTTGATCACTTACTTCTATTTAATGTAGGTAGCTAACATGTATAACTTAAAACATATTCATATCCTCATGGTTATAAAAAAGATTAAAGTACATGGTTAAAAGAAAGAAGCAAACATATATATGGAAAAAATTACCAACTGATTTTCTAATATTAATAAAAATTTACATACTGAAATATTAAATCTCTATATCTCAGAAGATTAAAGGAAATTAGATTGCATTATGGCACATGATATTACAGGAAAATTAGGCAGCCTTGTCACTGTAATGAGGTTAGACACAAATATCACTTAGCTTTTGTGGATCCCTAATGAAACTTAGAATGACATTTTTTCCAAAATGTTAATTCCACTGTTTTATTATAATGATATAAAAACTAAGTATAATACATAGTTTATAGTTTAAGTTTAATAATAAAAATTGCAATAAACCAAAGATTAACAGGCTTGTAGAAGTACAATTGGCACATAAAATAAATAACTCCATGTTAAACCCTTCTCATCATTTTATGATGCTCTGAGAAAGATTGGTTGATTCAAAAATCATTTGTATATCCAGTGCAAATTAAATTTTATATCTACATATGTGGATTATTGAATATACTTCATAATTCCAACAAAGCAGGAGAATTGCATATTATTTGCTCATGATTTATTACTTTCTGTATTTTTTACTTTGTTCATTTATGGCTGTTCCTCAAATTAGGAAAAAACTTGGGTGACTGACTTTCAAGCATCTTGTATAACAAGCCAAATCGAGGAGTCATAATAGCTTTCAGCAAATGGTTCTTTATACCACACTTTTGAAGTTTCACAGTTTCACAGTTTCACATCAGGAAAAAATCTGTAGTCTATGTCCTCTAAGAAATCCAACATTAATTAGTTAGTATTTTCCATTTTGCAGGATGATTATTTACATCTCTCAAATTTTTAATACTTTAATTTGGAGGTTCAGCCTTTTGTAAAGTATTCTTGTATAGAGAATATATATATATATTCTCTATATAATATATAATAATATATATACATATTCTGCTTCTTTATTTCATTTTTATTTTACCTGGTTTCTTTTTTATTTGTCTTTGTTTTGCTTAGTTTATTTTTAATAATTTCAGACAGGAATGGAGGAAGAGCACAGTGTACTAATACTCTGATTGTGCATGTGGGGCAATCCTCCTCAGGACCCCTCCAAACAGGGCTGAAAGCCCTGCACCTAAATGTTTTCTCAGCTTTTTGCATAATTTCAACTAAAAATATGTTCTATAAATACAATACCCCTACCTCTAAAGATAACTCAGAAGTGCTAAGGGAAAATAACTATTTTCTCATATTCAGAACTACCATTTTAATGTTGAAAAATAAGGAGTTATAGTTTCAATTTACACAATTACTTTATGTTACTTAATCTAACTATCCTGTCACTTACATTCCTAGGACTCGAGTGGACAATCATATCTAAAGAAATGGAGGTAAGGGCACTCATTCCCTATAACTTAGAAGTGTTCTTAAACATGCTTTCTTTTGACTAAACAACTTAATGGGCATGTGGGAGGATGCAAAAGCAAATTCAAACCTATAAATCTTATAAACTCTTTACATGGACTATTTACTATACAAAAGAGACAAATTTCTGTCTTCATTCTTGTGAAACTATGTTTTCAATCTTTTAAGTGGGAAAATTTCTATAAAGTGAAATTTTCTCTTATCTATTGAGAATCTTAAAGCATGTGACAAATTGCAAAATAAAAGGTGGAATGATGAAATGCTCTGCGTACTTTAATGTGGGAAACATTTTATTTTTAGGAGAGAAGAGTTAGGTGTATTTTATTGTTCACTTTGTTTTGTTTGTGCAGGGTCAAGTCATGGATCTCTGCAACATATGTTTTAATTTCCACATGATGAATTCTCTATGTCATCTAAGAAATCCAACTTTTCTTTTTTTTTTTTTCCAATTTTTTTTTTTTTTTTTTTTTTTTTTTTTTTTTTTTTTTTTTTTTTTTTTTTTTTTTTTTTTTTTTTTTTTTTTTTTTTTTTTTTTTTTTTTGCGGTATGCAGGCCTTTCACTGTTGTGGCCTCTCCCGTTGCCCAGCACAGGCTCCGGACGCACAGGCTCAGCGGCCATGGCTCACGGGCCTAGCTGCTCCGCTGCATGTGGGATCCTCCCGGACTGGGGCACGAACCCATGTCCCCTGCATCGTCAGGCGGACTCTCAACCACTGCGCCACCAGGGAAGCCCCCAACTTTTCTTTTTTGTGTGGTGAAGGAATGTATGGCATTTATTGCAGGGTACCAAGCAGGGAGAATGGGCAGCTCATGATCAAAAAACCCAAATACCCTGATGGCTTCCAGGGAAGGGGTTTTAAAGGCAAGATAAGGGAGGGTGCTGCAGTGTGTGATCAGCTTGTGCATAGTTCTCAGTCTGGTTGGCATCAAGGTGAAGTTGTAAGCATCATCAACCTTCTGCTTTCAACCAGTCTGGGGTCTGTGTTCTTGCAGTCAGCAGTTTTCTTCCAGTGGGGGTCTGTTTCCTGTAGAAACAACTTAGGAATAGGTGTCTGACCTTTATCTACATCTTTCTGGGAATTGAGTTCAGTGATTCTATGTGACAGATTGATTTTTTTTTTTGATTTCCATTTTTTTTTTCATCTTTATTGGAGTATAACTGCTTTATGATGTGTTAGTTCCTGCTGTACAACAAAGCGAATCAGCTATATGTCTACATATATCTCCATATCCCCTCCCTCTTGCATCTCCCTCCCACCCTCCCCATCCCCCCCCCATCTAGGTGTTCACAAAGCAATGAGCTGATCTCCCTGTTCTATGAAGCAGCTTCTCACTAGCTATCTATTTTACATCTGGTAGTGTATGTATGTCAGTGCTACTCTCTTACTTCATCCCAGCTTCCCCTTCCCCCTCTGTGTCCTCAAGTCCATTCTCTACTTCTGTGTCTTTATTCCTGCCCTGCCACTAGGTTCATCAAAATCTACCATTTTTCTAGATTCCATATATATATGTGCTAGCATACAGTATTTGTTTATCTCTTTCTGACTTACTTCACTCTGTATGACAGACTCTAGGTCCATCCACCTCACTACAAATAATTCCTCTCCGTCTTATGGCTGAGTAATATTCCATTGTATATATGTGCCACATCTTCTTTATCCATTCACCTGTTGATGGACATTTAAGCTGCTTCCATGTCCTGGTTATTGTAAATAGTGCTGCAATGAACATTGTAGTACATGTAACTTTTTGAATTATGGTTTTCTCAGGGTATATTCCCAATAGTGGGATTGCTGGGTCATATGGTAGTTCTATTTTTAGTTTTTTAAGGACTCTCCATACTGTTCTCCATAATGGCTGTATCAGTTTACATTCCCACCAACAGTGAAGGAGGATTCCCTTTTCTCCATATCCTTTCTAGCATTTATTGTTTCTGGACTTTTTGATGATGGCCATTCTGACCGGTGTGAGGTGATACCTCATTGTGGTCTTTACTTGCATTTCTCTAATGCTTAGTGATGTTGAGCATCTTTTAATGTGTTTGTTGGTAGTCTGTATGTCTTCTTTGGAGAAATGTCTGTTTAGGTCTTCCACCCATTTTTGGATTAGGTTGTTTGTTTTTTGATATTGAGCTGCATAAGCTGCTTGTATATTTTGGCAATTAATCCTTTGTCAGTTTCTTCATTTGCAAATATTTTCTCCCATCTGAGTGTTGTCTTTTTGTCTTGTTTATAGTTTCCTTTGCTCTGCAAATGTTTTTAAGTTTCATTAGGTCCCATTTGTTTATTTTTGTTTTTATTTCCATTACTCTAGGAGGTGGGTCAAAAAGGATCTTGCTGTGATGTATGTCATAGAATGTTCTGCCTATACTTTCCTCTAAGAGTTTCATAGTATCCGATCTTACACTTAGGTCTTTAATCCTTTTTGAGTTTATTTTTGTGTATGGTGTTAAGAAGTGTTCTAATTTCCTTCTTTTTCATGTAGCTGTCCAGTTTTCCCAGCACCACTTATTGAAGAGGCTGTCTTATCTCCATTATATATTCTTGCCTCCTTTGTCAAAGATAGGGTGACCATATGTGCGTGGGTTTATCTCTGGACTTTCTATCCTGTTCCATTGATCTACATTTCTGTTTCTGTGCCAATACCATTTCAATGACAGTTAACAAGAGCCAGTTGGTTCTATACTCATTATAAATACCATTGCTCTCATCCTGTATCTCATCCAAATTCAGCATATGTGTAAATCTTAGGAATACTGATACCATAACTCACCATGGATCACCACCACCCTGCTTACTATTGGTAAGAGATCCTTGTAGCCTTCTGGTTGAGTGCAGTGGGATTGAAATACAATTTCCAGAATTCCTTTTGCAAGGTCCAGTTGCCTGGTATTAAGTACCTTATACTGGATCCAACTTTTTATTTAAGTCAGACTTACAATTGTGTCAAAATTTCAGAAATAACAGAAGTAAAACCAATGAATCACCAAGGTAGAAATTAGTAAAAGGTTTAATGCGTGCACACCATAAAACAGTTCCCAAACCAGGAGCACTCAAACCAAAACAGGCAATGTGACTTAGGGACGTATTGTTATAAAGCAGTTTATATAGTGCGAAGGTAGTGATTGTTTATTTTCACAGTGGTTAGTTATAGTGTTAGAAAAAAAAGTCAATTATAGGGAATTAGTTAGTGATTACCTCATATCAATTTTGGGAAGCAGTTTGTTTTCCTTATGATTTTCAGAGGCATAAACAAGAAATGACTTAGTTAAGTTAGTCTTGTAAAATAATCTAAATTAAGCTTTGATTGTATGACTGAACTGTTTTCATTTCTCCAAGGAATTTTTAAGGCTGGTTTTCATTTGTTTTGTTTTGTTTTGTTTTATTTTAACAATTGCAAAAATTGGTTATTTACATCTCTCAGATTGTAAATATATTTTAATTTATGTGTTCTGCTTTCCTTGGGCCTCATTAAACTTATTCCGCTGCTTTCTAGCACAGCAGTTTCATCTGATTTTTCTTAATTTTTAAAACTTTCAATTTTTTTCTATTTTAGAAGTAAATCACACAGCAAAATGCACCAAATGTAAGGGCCCAATTCTGTGAGTCTAGGTAAATACATAAATGAGGGAACCACTACCTCAACCAAGATATTAAACAGCATCATTCTTGAAAGTTTCCTGTTCTAGTCAATCCCCACCCAACAAAGGCAACCAGTATCTCTGTGGATTAATCTTGCTTGCCCTAGAGCTTCATATAAATGGAATCATACAGTGTTTACTCTTTGGTTTCTGACTTTTTTTTACCCCAATAGTCTATTGAGATGTAGCCATATTGTAAGGTGTATCATTCATTGTTGTGTAGATTCCATTGTATGAATAAACTGTAATTTGGTTACCCATTATTCTATTCGTATATATTTGATTTGTCTCCAGTTGGTGAGTAATTTTATTAAAGTTTTTTATAAATATTTCTGTACAATTAATCTTGAGGATGTTTTCATTTCTCTTTCTTTTTTAAAAATATCTTTTGAGTAAATAACAAAGACTGAAATCGGGTTAATTATGCCTAAGAGTGTGTCAAAGGATAGATGTATAATTACCTTTGTAAGAAACTGCCAGATTGTTCCAAAGTGGTTGCAACATTTTACCTTCCCACAAGTAATCTATGAGAGCTCCAGGTGCTGTATGTCACCACTCATATTTGCTGTTACCAGTCTGAAAATTTAGCCATTCTAGTGACTCTACGATTTTATCTCATCATGATTTTTTTTAATAAATTACATTAAAAATATATTTATTTATTTATTTATTAGGCTGCTCTGGGTCTTTGTTGCAACACATGGGAACTTCATTGCTGAGTGCAGGATCTTTCTTGTGGCATGCAGGATCTTTAGTTGTTACATGGAGGATCCAGTTCCCTGACCAGGGATTGAACCTGGGCCCCCTGCATTGGGAGCACAGTCTCAACTGCTAGACCACCAGGGAAGTTCCTATCTTATTGTGATTTTCATTTGAATTTTCCTGGTGACCAATGGTATCAAGCATTATTTCACATGCTTATGGGCCATGTGAATACCTTTTCTTGTGAAGTGTCTGTTTAATTCTTTTGCCCGTTATTGATATGTAAGAGTTGTTTATATATATTTGGGATACAAGTTCTTTGTCAGATACATATACTGAAAATATCTATACTGCTTTTATATTCTTAAGAGTTTTTTTCAGAAATCAAAAGTTGTTTAGTGTGAATGAATATTGAATTTTACATCATTCTCATTCTTTATTCTGTTAGTGTGGTAAATTTACTTAGTTTGTTTTTAAGTGTTATATAAACTATGCTTTCCTGGGAAACACCCTACTTGATCAATATATAATTTGCAATAGTTTTATTGATGTATCCACAGTTGTTGGATGGACTGGCCTGTAAACAATAATTAAGTAAGGTTTCATCTCTTATTGTTGTCTTAATTGCTCAGGGAGAGGTTTGAAAATATCCTACTACGATTGTAGATTTCCAAATGTATCTATTTCTGTCAATTCTGTTTCATTAGTTAGGAAATTCTCTTATTAGTTTTGTATGATTTCGTGATTTTATATCTTATGATAAACTATCTCTTTTATCATTATAAATGTCTCTCTTTGTATCTGATAGTTTTCCTTGTCGTAAAGACTAATTTATTTGATATTAATATAGCTAAGCAGGTTTCTTAGGTTTACATATGATTGTGTCTTGTTTACAAACTTTTGCTTTCAACCTATACCTGCGTTTATATCTTATAGGTAGCATATAGTTTGGTCTTGCTTTTCTATCTTACCTGATAAAACACCTTCTCATTAGGGCCATTAGTCCATTTACTTTAATTTATTAACATGCTTAGTATAAATAAAATATTTTAATAATAGTATTTAATTTCCTTAATTCACTTTTTAAAAAAAATTTAATTTCATTTTTATTTTATATTGGAGTATATGATTTACAATGTAGTGTTAGTTTCAGGTACACAGAAAAGTGATTCAGTTATACATATACATATACCCATTCTCTTTCAGATTCTCATCCCATATAGGTTGTTACAGAATACTGAGTAGAGTTCCCTGTGCTATACAGTAGGTCCTTGTTGATTATCTATTTTATATATAGTAGTGTTATATTCTAATCCTAAACTCCTAATTTATCCCTCCCCCACACCTTTCCCCTTTGGTAACTATAAATTTTCTTCAAAGACTGTGAGTCTGTTTCTGTTTTGTAAATAAGTTCATTTGTATCAATTTTTTTAGATTCCACATATAAGTGATATCATATGATATTTGTCTTTCTCTTTCTGACTTACTTCACTCTGTATGTCACTCTCTAGGTCTATCCATGTCTCTGGAAATGGCACAATTTCGTTCTTTTTTATGGCTGAATAATATTCCATTGTATATATGTACAACATCTTCTTTATCCATTCCTCTGTTAATGGACATTTAGGTTGCTTCCATGTCCTGACTATTGTAAATATTGCTGCAATGAACACTGGTGTGAAAGTATCTTTTCAAATTATGGTTTTTCTCAGGTTGTATGCCTAGAAGTGACATTGCCGGATCATGTGGTAGCTCTATTTGTAGTTTTTTAAGGAACTTCCATATTGTTCTCCATAGTGGCTGTATCAATTTACATTCCCACCAACAGTGGGAATGTAGGAGGATTCCCTTTTCTCCACATCCTCTCTAGCATTTATTGTTTGTAGCCTTTTTGATGATGGCCATTCTGACTGGTATGAAGTGGTACCTCATTGTAGTTTTGATTTGCATTTCTCTAATAATTAGTGATGTTGAGCATATTTTCATGTACTTTTTGGCCATCTGTATGTCTTCTTTGGAGAAATGGCTATTTAGGTCTTCTGCCAATGTTCGATGGGGTTGGGGTTTTTTTTTGGATATTTAACTGCATGAGCTGTTTGTATGTATTGGAGATTAATCCCTTTTCAGTTGCTTCATTTGCAAATATTTCCTCCCATTTTGTGGGTTTTCTTTTCATTTTGTTTATGGTTTCCTTATTTCACTTTTTAAATTATATTTTTTCATATTCTTTTTTTTGTTTCAGTGTGGTTCTTCAAACACAGGTCTGTATTCTTCTTTTTAATACCAGGCATTAAACAAGCTAACATTTTTGTCAGACTTACTAAATCTCAACTTATTAAAAAAATTTTTTAATTACAGATAGTTATTTTCAATTACTATTTTTCTTTAACTACTTTATATTTGAAGACATGAGAACAAAGGAAATAAAGAAACAAAACATAAAATATAAAGACAGAGGAACTGGGAGTTTCACATGCAGTTAAGTATGAACTTTTCTAGTAAAAGACAAGAAATACTGCTACTAACTTATAAATAATTAAACAACAGTTGAATTAATCAAAGCTTCATGTTGCCTTATTTAAAACAAAATAATTATTCCCCTTTGATCTAGTTAGTTATTTTTATGTTGTCTCTGCTGCTAAATCTGAATCCTTATGGAGAGAGTGAATATCTTATTTCCCTTTAGCTCCCCACAACAGGACACACAGGACACCTGGTAGTGCTCAACATATTATTTGTTGAATTAATAAAGTAGGAAATTCAGTTTTTCCTAAGCATTGTCTTTAGGCTGTTGGAAAGAAAATGAGAAAATTTTTCTTTTGCAATATTTCTGCCTGGGGTAGTAAAAGGATTGGTGGTTCCTCTAATTTTTTGTGCATATATTGTCCCAGTTGACAGAAATTCATTACTATCCTGCATTGGAGTCACCAATGTCTCTATTTTAGGATCTCAGAGGAAAGCTACTTACTCTAACTTGACTCCTTTATGTCAGACTTGCCTTTGGAATATTTGTGTATTTTAAGCTACAAAAAGTCATTTTACATTTTACAAGGCTTTATGGTATAAAGCATTTCACATATATTATTTATTTAATCTTCATAGTATCATGGCATCACTGCTGTTAAGAAAAAATATGAAAAACTTGGAAATAAGATAGAAGGATTATTACATGTGCTTTCAATATCACACTGGAGCATTGTTTAATAGTCTCACCCAAAATTATTGAAATCTTTAGTGTAATGAAACTTTTATATGCTTTTTATTACTGATCAGAGAAGAAACTATCCAATGTTACATGTTACCTTACAGACTTTGGTAGAGATGCAAATAATATCTCTCTGGTTGAAATTATAACCAAAGGAAATGGTTTTATTGCCCTTTAGGATATTATCCAGGATTCTATACAACCTAGAAATCTAAAAATTTTTTAGTGCATATCAATGCTTATTTCCTAAACCTCCTTTTGAATCAGTTTACCATCCTGCTTCCCTCATTAATGAGTTAAATACATCTATCACATATACTTATTATTTATTTGTATAATACTGACTTTATCAAGGTTCTTGAAAATTGTTCTTTGATATCTCCCTTCTCATTCTCAGATTCCTTGAGTTGTTTACAAATATATATATAAATAGAGATGAGCTATTATATTCAAAAGGGGCACATAATGATCACTTGAATCAGTGTGTCCTAATTATTAATTTATGGAGCACAACTACTCATAGGTCACAAGGTTCATAAAAATTAAAAATGAAACGATCCAACTTTTGCCTATGGGAAAATACATACAGTACCGGACTCTACTAACAAAAATCTGGGGTGGGGGTAGGGAGAAAGTAATGAATAATGCCAAACACGCAGGGCCATCATTTCATCTTTCCTCTACAAGTGTAGAGTGAAACACATGTGATGTATGACCACATCAAGGTATAGACAAAGAAATGACTGCCAATTTATGAAACAGAGACATCAGCAATTTATTTAAATAGTTACAGATCAAAAGCAAAACCTCTGGTGAGAACAACATCGCTTCACCATTATTTTGTTCTCAGCTCTGGCTTATTTTAATTGAGGTATAATTGACATATAATATCTAAATAGTACTATGTATACTGTTATACTAGTTTCACATGTGCAACATACTGCTCCAATATTTTTATGTATAGCAAAATAATGATCCTAATAAGTCTGGTTAACACCCATCACCATACATCGCTACAAAATTTTTCTTGTGATAGGAATTTTTAAGATCTACACTTTCAGCAAATTTGAAGTATGAAATGCAGTCTTAAAAACTATGGCAGTGTTCTCTACATTACATCCTCCTCATTTATTTTATAACTGGGAGGTTGTATTTTTTGATCCTCTTCATCCGTTTTGCCCATCCCCAAACCCCCACCTCTGGCAACCACCAACTGCTTCTCTGTATCTATGAGTTTTGTTTTTGTGTTTTTGTTTTTGGTTAGATTCTACATATAACTGAGTTCATATGGTATTTGTCCTTCTCTAACTTATTTCATTTATTTCACCTAGTATAATGCCTTCAAAGTCCACCCATGTGGTCATAAATTACAACATTACCTTCTTTTTCATAACAATATTCCTTTGTAACTATACTAAATTTACTTCATCCATTCATCCATCAATGGATACTTAGGTGGTTTTCATATCTTTGCGACTATAAACTGACCTGCACTGAAAATGGGGGACATATATCTTTTTGAGTCAATGTTTTTATTTTCTTTGGAGAGATATCCAGAAGTGGAATTGCTGGATCATATGGTAATTCTACTTTCAACCCTAAGAGAAACTCCATACTGCTTTCATAGTGGCTGCACCAGGCTACATTCCCACAAACAGTACGAAAGGGAACCCCCTCCTCTTCTCTACATCTTTACCTACACTTGTTATGTCTTGTCTTTATGATGACAGTCATTCTAACAGCAGTGAGGTGATATCTCATTGTGATTTTGATTTGCATTTCCCTGATGATTAGAAATGTTAAGCACCTTTTCATGTACCGAACGGATATCATTTTTTGAAAAATATCTATTCAGAATCTACCTGTTTTAAATTGGATTGTTTGCTTTTTGCTACTGAGTTGTGTGATTTCTTTATGTATTTTGGATATTAACCCCTTATCAGATATGTGATTTGCAAATAATTTTTCCATTCAATAGGTTGTCTTTTCATTAATTTGATGGTTTTCCTTGCTGTGTAGAAGCTTTTTAGTGTGATATAGTCTCCCTGGTTTAGGCTTTTGTTGCCTTTGATTTTGGTGTGAAATTCAAAAAATCATCACCAGGACTGATGTCAAGGGCCTACTGCCTATTTTCTTTTAGGGATTTTATGGTTTCAGGTCTATTATTCAAGTCTTTAATCTAGTTTGGTTTTTTTTTTCATCTTTATTGGAGTATAATTGCTTTACAATGGTGTGTTGGTTTCTGCCTTATAACAAAGTGAATCAGTTATACATATACATATGTTCCCATATCTTCTCCCTCTTGCATCTCCCTCCCTCCCACCGTCCCTATCCCACACATCCAGGTGGTCACAAAGCACTGAGCTGATCTCCCTGTGCTATACGGCTGCTTCCCACTAGCTATGTATTTTATGATTGGTAGTGTATATATGTCCATGCCACTCTCTCACTTTCTCGCAGCGTACCCTTCCCCCTCCCCATATCCTCAAGTCCATTCTCTAGTAGGTCTGGGTCTTTATTCCCATCTTGCCCCTAGGTACTTCACGACATTTCTTTTTCTCTAAGATTCCATATATACGTGTTAGAATAAAGTATTTGTCTTTCTCTTTCTGACTTACTTCACTCTGTATGACAGACTCTAGGTCCATCCACCTCACTACACATAACTCCATTTCGTTTCTTTTTATGGCTGAGTAATATTCCATTTGTATATATGTGCCACATCTTCTATATCCATTCGTCCGATGATGGACACTTAGGCTGTTTCCATCTCCTGGCTATTGTAAACAGAGCTGCAAAGAACATTTTAGTACATGACTCTTTTAGAATTATGGTTTTCTCAGGGTATATGCCCAGTAGTGGGATTGCTGAGTCATATGGTAGTTCTATTTGTAGTTTTTTAAGGAACCTCCATACTGTTCTCCATAGTGGCTGTACCAATTCACATTCCCACCAGCAGTGTAAGAGTGTTCCCTTTTCTCCACACCCTCTCCAGCATTTATTGTTTCATGATTTTTTGATGATGGCCATGCTGACTGGTGTGAGATGATATCTCATTGTAGTTTTGATTTGCATTTCTCTAATGACTAATGATGTTGAGCATTCTTTCATGTGTTTGTTTGCAGTCTGTATATCTTCTTTGGAGAAATGTCTATTTAGGTCTTCTGCCCATTTTTGGATTGGGTTGTTTGCTTTTTTGTTATTGAGCTGCATGAGCTGCTTGTAAATTTTGGAGATTAATCCTTTGTCAGTTGCTTCATTCACAAATATTTTCTCCCATTCTGAGGGTTGTCTTTTGGTCTTGCTTATGGTTTTCTTTGCTATGCAAAAGATTTGAAGTTTCATTAGGTCCCATTTGTTTACTTTTGTTTTTATTTCCATTTCTCTAGGAGGTGGGTCAAAAAGAATCTTGCTGTGATTTATGTCATAGAGTGTTCTGTCTATGTTTTCCTCTAAGAGTTTGATAGTTTCTGGCCTTACATTTAGGTCTTTAATCCATTTTGAGCTTATTTTTGTGTATGGTGTTAGGGAGTGTTCTAGTATCATACTTTTACATGTACCTGTCCAGTTTTCCCAGAATCACTTATTGAAGAGGCTGTCCTTTCTCCACTGTACATTGCTGCCTCCTTTATCAAAGATGAGGTGACCATATGTGTGTGGGTTTATCTCTGGGCTTTCTATCCTGTTCCATCGATTTATATTTCTGTTTTGGTGCCAGTACCATACTGTCTTGCTTACTGTAGCTTTGTAGTACAGTCTGAAGTCAGGAATCCTGATTCCTCTAGCTACTATTTTAGTTCTCAAGATTGCTTTGGCTATTTGGGGTCATTTGTGTTTCCATACAAATTGTGAAATTTTTTGTTCTAGTTCTGTGAAAAATGCCAGTGGTAGTTTGATAGGGATTGCACTGAATCTGTAGATTGCTTTGGGTAGTAGAGTCATTTTCACAATGTTGATTCTTCCAATCCAAGAACATGGTATATCTCTCTATCTATTTGTATCATCTTTAATTTCTTACATCAGTGTCTTATAACTTTCTTCATACAGGTCTTTTGTCTCCTTAGGTAGGTTTATTCCTAGACATTTTATTCTTTTTCTTGCAATGGTAAATGGGAGTGTTTTCTTGATTTCACTATCAGATTTTTCATCATTAGTGTATAGGAATGCCAGAGAATTCTGTGCATTAATTTTGTATCCTGCTACTTTACCAAATTCATTGATTAGCTCTAGTAGTTTTCTGGTGGCATCTTTAGGATTCTCTATGTATAGTATCATGTCATCTGCAAACAGTGACAGCTTTACTTCTTCTTTTCCGATTTGGATTCCTTTTATTTCCTTTACTTCTCTGATTGCTGTGGATAAAACTTCCAAAATTATGTTGAATAAGAGTGGTGAGAGTGGGCAACCTTGTCTTGTTCCTGATCTTAGTGGAAATGCTTTTAGTTTTTCTCCATTGAGGACGATGTTGGCTGTGGGTTTGACATATATGGCCTTTATTATGTTGAGGAAGGTTCCCTCTGTGCCTACTTTCTGCAGGGTTTTTATCATAAATGGGTGTTGAATTTTGTCGAAACCTTTCTCTGCATCTATTGAGATGATCATATGGTTTTTCTCCTTCAATTTGTTAATATGGTGTATCATGTTGATTGATTTTCGTATATTGAAGAATCCTTGCATTCCTGGAATAAACCCCTCTTGATCATGGTGTATGATCCTTTTAATGTGCTGTTGGATTCTGTTTGCTAATATTTTGTTGAGAATTTGTGCATCTATGTTCATCAGTGATATTGGCCTATAGTTTTCTTTCTTTGTGACATCCTTGTCTGGTTTTGGTATCAGGGTGATGGTGGCCCCGTAGAATGAATTTGGGACTGTTCCTCCCTCTGCTATATTTTGGAAGAGTTTGAGAAGGATAGGTGTTAACTCTTCTCTAAATGCTTGATAGAATTCGCCTGTGAAGCTATCTGGTCCTGGGCTTTTGTTTGTTGGAAGATTTTTAATCACAGTTTCAATTTCAGTGCTTGTGATTGGTCTGTTCATATTTTCTATTTCTTCCTGATTCAGTCTTGGCAGGTTGTGCATTTCTAAGAATTTGTCCATTTCCTCCAGGTTGTCCATTTTATTGGCATAAAGTAGCTTGTAGTAATCTCTCATGATCTTTTGTATTTCTGCAGTGTCAGTTGTTACCTCTCCTTTTTCATTTCTGATTCTATTGATTTGAGTCTTCTCCTTTTTTTTCTTGATGAGTGTGGCTAATGGGTTATCACTTTTGTTTATCTTCTCAAAGAACCAGCTTTTAGTTTTATTGATCTTTGCTATCGTTTCCTTCATTTCTTTTTCATTTATTTCTGATCTGATCTTTATGATTTCTTTCCTTCTGCTAACTTTGTGCTTTTTTGTTCTTCTTTCTCTAATTGCTTTAGGTGCAAGGTTAGGTTGTTTATTCGAGATGTTTCCTGTTTCTTATGGTAGGATTGTATTGCTATAAACTTCCCTCTTAGAACTGCTTTTGCTGCATCCCATAGGTTTTGGGTCGTCGTGTCTGCATTGTCATTTGTTTCTAGGTATTTTTTGATTTCCTCTTTGATTTCTTCAGTGATCACTTCGTTATTAAGTAGTGTAT
>RJWK010036956.1:0-21478 GCA_004363435.1 Platanista minor | reverse complement strand
AGTTTCACTTCTTTTTATGGCTGAATAATATTCCATTGTATATAAGTGCCACATCTTCTTTATCCATTCATCTGTCGTTGGACACCTAGGTGGCTTCCAAGTCCTTGCTATTCTAAATAGTGCTGCAATGAACATCGTGGTACAAGACTCTTTTTGAATTATGGTTTAATCAGGGTATATGCCTAGGAATGGAATTGATGGATCATATGGTAGCTTTATTTTTAGTTTTTAAAAGAACGTCCATACTGTTCTCCATAGTGGCTGTATTAATTTACATCCCCACCGACAGTGAAGGAGAGTTCTCTTTTCTCCACTCCCTCTCCAGCATGTATTGTTTGTACATTTTTTGATGATGGCCATTCTGAGTGGTGTGAGGTGATACCTCATTGTGGTTATGATTTGCATTTCTCTAATGATTAGTGATGTGGAGCATCCTTTCATGTGTTTCTTGGCAATCTGTATTTTTTTTTTTTTGAAGAAATGTCTATTTGTGACTTCTTCCCATTTTTGGATTAGGCTGTTTGTTTTTTGATATTGAGCTGCATGAGCTGCTTGTATATTTTGGAGATTAATCCTTTGTCAGTTGCTTCATTTGCAAATATTTTCTCCTTTTCTGAGGGTTGTCTTTTCATCCTGTTTATAGTTTCCTTTACTTTGCAAAAGATTCTAAGTTTCATTAGGTCCCATTTGTTTATTTTTGTTTTTATTTCCATTTCTCTAGGAGGTGGGTCAAAAAGGATCTTGCTGTGATTTATGTCATAGAGTGTTCTGCCTAAGTTTTCCTCTAAGAGTTTTATAGTCTCCGGCCTTACATTTAGGATTTTAATCCATTTTGAGTTTATTTTTGTGTATGGTGTTCAGTAGCTTGTGTAGGCTTCCTGGTGGAGGGGACTGGTGCCTGTTCTCTGATGGCTGGGCCTGGATCTTGTCTTTCTAGTGGGCAGTACTGTGTCTGCTGGTGTGTTTTGGGGTGTCTGTCAACTTAGTATGATTTTAGGCAGCCTCTCTTGTAATGGGTGGTGTTGTGTTCCTGTCTTGCTTGTTTTTTGGCACGGGGCATCCAGCACTGGAGCTTCCTGGCTTTTGGGTGTAGCTGGGTCTTAGTATTGAGACAGAGATCTCTAGGAGAGCTCTCACCAAATAATATTAAATTGGGCCAGGATGTCTCTGGTTGTCCAAGGTCCTGACCTCTGCTCTCCCACCTCAGAGACTCAGGTCTGAAACCAGGCTAGAACATCAAGACCCTGTCAGCCACACAACTCAGAAGAAAAGGGAGAAAAAGGAAAGTAAATATAAATAAATTTAAAAATAAATAAAATTATTAAAATAAAATTATTTTTAATTATTAAAATTAAAAAGTAATAATAATAATAAAAGAGTAACAAAACCAATAACAAATCCACTAATGATAAAGAGTGCTAAAAACTATACTAAGGTAAACATAAAAATCAGAAACAAGTCAGTCACAGACAGCAAACCCCAAGTCTACAGTTGCTCTCAAAGTACACTGCCTCAATTTTGGGATGATGCTTTGTCTATTCAGTTATTTCACCAATGCATGGTACATCAGGTTGATTGTGCGGATTTAATCCACTGCTCCTGAGGCTGCACAGAGAAATTTCCTTTTCTCTTCTTTGTTCACACAGCTCCTGGGGTTCTGCTTTGGTTTTGGCCCCACCTCTGCATGTAGGTCACCATCAGTCATCTGTTCCCTGCACAGACAGGAGGGGGTTAAAGGAGCAGCTGATTAGGGGGCACCTGCTCACTGATGCTATGGGGAAGTAGGGGTACAGTTGTTATAAGTGGAATGCAGGGCAAGCCTGTGGCAGCTGAGGCCAGCATGACATTGCAACAGTCTTAGGCGCACCAAGTGTTTTCCCAGGGAAGTTGTCCTTGGATCATGGGACACTGGCAGTAGTGTGCTGCACAAGCGTCTGGGCCAGCGGGTGTGGATAGTGACCTGTATCTCAGGCACTGGATTCTTGTTGGCTGCAGCAGCAGCATTAGTGTTTCATGCCCGTCTATGTGGTCCAATCTGATAGCCATGGCTCATGTCCATCTTGAGCTCATTTAAGCAGTGTTCTGCTTCCTGTGGTCAGAAAGAGAAGGAATCCTCTCTCCTTGCACACCTCAAAACAATGGTCTCTTGTCTCCTAGGCAGGTCCAGACTTTTTCCTGGACGCCTTCCCACCTAACTGTGGTGTAATAACCCCCTTCAGGCTGTGTTCATGCAACCACCCCAGTACTCTCCTAGGGATCTGACCTCCAAAGCCCGAGCCTCAACTCCCAGACCCCACCCACCCTGAAGGTGAGCAGACAAACCTCTCAGGATGGTGAGTGCTGGTCAGCACCAATCCTCTGTGTGGGAATCTCTCTGCTTTGCTCTCTGCACCCCTGTTGCTGTGCTCTCCTCCATGGCTCTGAAGTTCCCCACCCACCCACCCAGCCCCTTTCTCTGCCAGTGAAGGGGCTTCCTGTGCATGGAAACTTTTCCTCCTTCAAAGCTCCCTCCCAGAGGTGCAGGTCCCGTCCCTATTCTTTTGTCTGATTTTTCTTTTGCCCTACCCAGGTAGTGGGGATTTTCTTGCCTTTTGGGAAGTCTGAGGTCTTCTGCCAGTGTTCAGTAGGTATTCTGTAGGAGTTGTTCCACATGTAGATGTATTTTTGATGTATTTGTGGGTAGGAAGGTGATTTCCACGTCTTACTCCTCCGATATCTTGAAGGTCCCCTCCAAAACCTTCTGATTACACTACTCTGTTCCACATGGATTATAAGGCTTGCAATCTGAGTAATGGAGATAGGCAATTTTCTCCCTCTATGTTAACATTTGACACTGTTTCCTTTACCCTTTCAAGAGGTTTTTTCCTTGGTTTCAGATAGCTTTCTCATATACATGTGGTAACCATTACTCTGATGATTATTGAAGGAAAGTCTTCTGCAGGTTTGCAATCTGAATAATGGAGATAGGCAATTTTCTCCCTCTATGTTAACATTTGACACTGTTTCCTTTATCCTTTCAAGAGGTTTTTTCCTTGGTTTCAGATAGCTTTCTCATATACATGTGGTGACCATTACTCTGATGATTATTGAAGGTAAATCTTCTGCAGATGTCTGGAGTTATTCCTCTGCAGATCTCCAGAATTAGCTCTCTGTGCTGTTCTTTATTTCCTCTTGCACTGTTCATCCAAGTCTATCCTTCTGGCTCTACCTGGTTTTTCAATTCCATTTTCATTTTTATTGGATTCCATTTTCTTGTCCTGTACTTTCAAAGCAGTGAACTTGGACAATCTCAGGGCTCTCCTTGTTTTTCTCCTGTATCTCAGGAAATACTGCCCTTTTGTTTCTTGATATCTATTGTTTTGAAGATAGTTGTTTCATATAAATTTTCTCATTTTGTCTATACTTCCTGCAGTAGTCCCATTACAACATATTGCCTAAAATCCTCCTTTATCTTTTTAAAAATTTATTTACTTTTTAATTAATTTATTTTTTTGGCTGCATTGGGTCTTTGTTGCTGTGCACAGGCTTCCTCTAGTTGCAGTGAACAGGGGTACTCTTTGTTGCAGTGCATGGGCTTCTCATTGCGGTGGTTTCTCTTGTTGCAGAGCATAGGCTCTAGGTGCCCAGGCTTCAGGAGTTGTGGCCCATGGGCTCTGGAGCACAGGCTCAGTAGTTGTGGTTCACAGGATTAGTTGTTCCATGGCATGTGAAATCTTCCTGGACCAAGGCTTGACCCTTTGTCCCCTGTATTGTCAGGTGGATTCTTAACCACTACACCAACAGGGAAACCCCTCCTTTATGTTTTAAAGATGAAAATAATTTCTACCATTCTCTCTGGGATAGGATGTTTTTTCTGGCTTACTATTTGATTGGCTTTGAAGAGAGGTAGTTATACAGGCTTCCACTTCTTCAATATCTCTTATACAGACCATGTAGCCAATTTTAGAGTTCTGCCAATGCTTTTATATATTCATTTCAAATCTTTGGGGACATGGAAAATAATTACTAGCTTGATCTGTGGGAATAGTAGACACACTGAAACCCCAACACGTGTCAAAACTTCATTTATTTTCTGGCATCCCATATGTTTCTACTAGTGTCATGACTCTTTTGGTCTCTGGATAGAAATATCAGGTTGATTTCTCTGTCCAGAAATCTTCATAATGTTATGTATTCCTCTTTTTCATCATGTAGTTACCTGAGTAAATGGTCATAGATATATTTGGGGAATGACTCTGAGAATCATTACATTATACATTACCTATGGCATTGTAATAACTTTCCTCCAGGAAACCCAATGTTTCTTACAGTCAAAAGGTTCTGGATATGGAAAACTGAACTTAACCTGGAAATTAATCCAGGATTTATGACTTTTTTGGGAATGACTGCTCACAACCTCTTCATGAGCCACCTTTGATTTATTTACCTATTTATTTTTAATTTGTGTGTGTGTGTGTGGTACGTGGGCCTCTCACTGTTGTGGCCTCTCCCGTTGCGGATCACAGGCTCCAGACATGCAGGCTCAGTGGCCATGGCTCATGAGCCCAGCTGCTCCATGACAAGTGGGATCTTCCTGGACCGGGGCATGAACCTGTGTCCCCTGCATCGGCAGGAGGACTCTCAACCGCTGTGCCACCAGGGAAGCCCCCACCTTTGATTTATTTTGATTCTGTTTTCTTTATACCTACAGCAGGGTTTCTCAACCTCTGAATTATGGACATTTTATGTGGTCTAGCATTTAACAGGGAGTAGTGGACCTCTTATATGGGCTCTAAGTCTTCAGAAGTATTTGAGTATTTAATATTTTGGAGTGAATTTACCCAGGTAACCCAATCACATACATCTGAATCCCACTCCTTACTAATTAGGAACCTGATCTTAGTAAGGAACATATTCCAAGTTTGAGAATTGAATCTCCTCTAAACTTTACTCCTATATACTTACATCCTAAGCTTGCTCCCAAACTATTTTTTTTCTGTTTCCCAGTTGTTGAAAAAGAGAGTTTCAGTATATATGCTACCAAGGAAGCCTTCTAGTTTTCACTCTTAGCTTTCAGTTGGTGATTAATCAGACTCTGCCTTGTATTTTCTTTACCTAATACATCAAAGCCCCTAGTAAGAACCATTCAGTTCCACTATCCTGATAATTAATATTTACACATAATTTCTTAAACAACTGAGATATACCCCTACTAGTTCATATGGCCCTTTTTGGTTTATGAGGGCTAAGGTCTCAACAATTGTGTTGCTAGTACAGACAAGGCACTAGCAATGTTCCACATTCTACCAATGATGGAATTCTCATTGCCTTTGGCTGGTGGCTGATCCTACTGCAAATATCCACCTTAAAGTCGTCTTCCTCAGGCATTATTGGCACATTCTTACTTCAGGTTTCCCAAGAAAGATTCTGAAGCTGAGATTTGTGGGCAAAATGTAACTGAGGAGTACCTCTGGGATCAACAACAGGAGAGTGAAAGAAATAGGACAAGGCAGAGGGAGATGTAGTCACCACAAAGCCTTCATCTGGTTCCATGAAGAATTCTGGAGTTGGAGTAATCTTAGAGTTTTTGCTTAAAGCCAAGAAGCCAAGCCCTTATACCCCTGCATCGACCTGTCATTGGATGTAGGCTGCTTCTCATCAAGGAGGCATAACCTTGGGCAAGTCAGTGGTCTTCTGAGAAGTGCAATTTCCAGAGAGAGACTCAGCTGAAATTTCATAATGCCAACTTTTCAGAAACTGGGAGAATGAGTGTCTCAGTTCTGAAGTGGGAAGTGGCATCTCTGTGGTATCCCCACAGCATCCAGTATGCCCCTTAAAACAAAAAATGTTTCACAGGCTTTAGTGAGCTAGATGGAAGCGATATTTTTGGCAGGGAATGGATAGTTTCTTGGCATCTAGAAATATGCCTTTTTTAAGATGTCTCAGCCTCAACCCTGCTTAAAGACAACTTCCAGATGTGTACAACTCTGGCATAGTGCTAGTGAGACTTTTGGCCGCCCCCTCACCCTCTGTCATTAATTTTATTGTTTACCACATTCCAGAGAGTGCAATTAATCTGTGATGTTTCTTTCGGCAGCTGGTATGAATACTGACTTTCCTAAATAACAACTCAGAAACTTTTCTCTCTGAAGTGACCCAAAAGACAATAATTGGAGCTTGAGAAATATATTCTCTATTGTTGTGTTCATGAGCGTTTGCTGCCATAAATAATATATGATAATGTCTTCCACATTATCTGTAAATTATTAAGTAGAGTGTGATACTTCTTAATGTAAGTAGTACTGCTAACTAGCTGCAATAAACTCTGCATACATGCATGCCCGTGTGCATTGCATACACACATGCATACACTTCCCTGATAACAGGTAATCTCTGCAGTAGAAAACAATGTAATTGTAGTAGACGAATTAAGATTAAGATTTTTAAAATGAGACTTTTAATTAAGATTTTTTAAATGTTCTATTTAATTATATTAAGAGAAACACTTTTTTAAAATGAAAGTTCATTTAAATGGCATATGTTATCATTTGTAATTTTATTGAAACTTCTCTTCTATACAATGCAAATGAATGCCTATTTTCATTTTCTTTTAAGACACATATTTTCAACCAGATTTGGAAACAGGCATTAAGTTTCATGCCAATATTTAATATTAGTTCTACCTTAGTGGGCCAGGTCATGCCTAATTACAAATTTTGTAGTTGTTTCCGATCTCATACTTTCTATTCTGTTGAGCCCAAATTTTCTCTCACTCCTGTCTCTTCATTCTCCATTTTCACAATACTTCTTCTGTTTGTCCATTTGCCTTATTGGACTGAATGACAGATGAAAATATGCAACACATTTATATCACTGTGGTGATATTATTTATTGTGTATAACATATTTTTGTCAATGCAAATATTTTATCTACTTCTTGGGTTATGCTCACCAAGCACATACTGAGCACAAGTTTTTTGAAATTCTAAAAAGTGAACAACTTAATATGCAATAGCTGCTTTTTTTTCACTTCTACAAAATTGCTAAATTTAGATTAAAATTTATTGTACCATAATTTTGAAGCACTCTAGAATATTTTCTCACCTGAGAGATGTTTGTGTCTTCTATAGCTTCCATCCAATGAAGCAACAAGTAGTAGGTCATACAGGTTCTCTGATAAAATGTCATCACCATACAGTGGTATCCCAGTTTCATATTTTTTCACTTGATTTCTCCAAATTCCTGTACTCCTTCCTGGAAGACTGTACAAATTTTTATTTTATACATATACCATGCCCAGGAGAGTTTCACAACTTACTCATCTATATTTACTTAAATTTCCTTCCTCCTCCTTTCTTCCTAAAGAAAAGTTAATTAGTCTAAGAGAATAATAGATGTCAACTCTTGCAAGCTGGAGACCTAATTGTCCCTTTCTCTGTGCTTCTACAGCAATGTCTTATGTTCCCCCATCATAGCAATTATTAGGTTTCTTCTTTTATTATCTTTGTTCCTTTATGTGTCTGGTTTGAGCACAAGGAATGTGTCTCTTCATCATCACATTTGTCATAGTATTTAGTGGAAACTATTGACAAATGGAATTTTGGCTTTAAATCAGAAATGACTGGTAGATGGAAATGGGAAACCTCACTGAAATGATGCTTTTGTCTTGAGAGATGCATGCCATACAAGAAGAATCTGGAGTGTTGGAGCAAATGGGAAAAACTCTGGACCTGGGATTAGTAGAAGTTGGTTAGAGTGGTTTTTGCAATGCCCTCATAATGCATAATGCTGGTTTTGCTGCTTGAATCCTCTGAGCTTCATTTTCTTTACCTGTTCATCATAAATAGGAATCCAAATCTTATCTTCCTGCTTCAAGGACTCATGACTCAAAGTAGAAATTATAAAGTTATAGCCACAAGTAAAGTTCATGAAAAGAAACCTATCTCAGAAGCTCAGAGCACAGGCTTCAGAGACACACTTAGGTTTATACCCATTCTCTGTGACCTGCCTTTTGCAATAACCTTGGGCACTTTTATTAATTTCATTGAATTCTAGTTTCCTTAAAGTAGGGATAATATGCTCTTCATTTTTATATTGTTTTCATATTGTTCTAAGAATTGAATGAGAACATTCATGCAAAACACTTATGGAAGTGCTAGCACAGAATAAGTGCTCAATAAATAATAATGGGGTTGAAGTTGTACAAGGGAAATGCTGTTTCAGGTGACATTTGGCTTCAGGTAGACAATATAGAGACACCAATTAATGACAGCAGCCCCCATTTATATAGTATCATGTACAAAGTATACACATTTCATTTATAATCATGTTTATGAAAAAAACCTTTTTACTTTTAATTGACTATAGAATTTTATTAAATCAGGGGATGCATGCTGAAAATAATAGCCATAAATCATATTACAAACAAAGTTTAAAAATAATAATTAGGTACATTTTCACAAATCTTGAAACATGATCAAACTTTCTCAACTTGTTTTAATTCAAAGAGTGAAACCACTGGCTCTCCACACTCATTATTTTCCCTCTTATAAACACCCTGAGGTTTCATTTCTGAAGTGTTTTTCACAAATGAAGTCTCTCCACTCTCAGAGATTGATCTCAAAACAGGGAAACAAGACAGTGGTATAAAATTGTAGTGCTTGTTTGATAGGACCACCTGTTAGTTGTTCTTAATTGTCCTATGATTTTCCCTAACATCAAAAACTAAGTAGGATGTATTTTATTTGAATATGCTTTTGCATCAGCCTCAAAAAACCTTGTGTTCTCTTTACCCAATGAGAATAAAATATCACATGAGGGAGACATATCAGGTTGTTGAAAGTCTTGGGAGAAACTAAGTCACTTTATAAGTTAGAGCCAAGGATCTATAAAAACTCTTCTCAACTTATTGTTTTACTTAATAGATGAACTAGGAACCAATGTTGATACTCATGGTGTTTTATAACTGTCACCAATATTCACAACCAGACAGTGAAGTAAAACTGAAAATAAAGTCATTATACCTTATGCACTAAGGAATATCTACTTATGGATTCCCATTCAGATTATGAAAAGGGGAGAGGCCAGTGGATTGATACAGGGCAATTTAAGGCATAATACCAACCTAGTGGAGAAGGTAATTTGGGATGAAATTTGTCTTTCAAAATCCTTAGTTAGATGCTATGTAGGTAATAAGCATTTCTACATAAATTGCTATCATGTGCAAAAATGTGAAAAGTGCATCATCCCTTTCTTACCTGAATAATCTTAATTTAAATGGGTGCGAATCAATGATAATTATAGCCTGGTCCTTGTGAATTATCTCCAGTTTCTAGCTAGGTTTGTATATAATTTTTAGACATGTTCATCTCCAAAGGAGAAGAAAAACAATATGAGTTTTATTGTGGGATAAATGTTGTGCTTTAGGTAGTAGAATATTTTTTGTGGCCCTTGATCTATTTACATGACTATGTGGAAGTCACATTTGTATTGTATTTCCCAGATGTCCTTAAATTTCAACATTCCTTAGATTTCCTAAGGAAGAATCAGCAGTTCACCCATTACTTCCTAATTTAAGTGTCCCCTTTAGACACATTCACTAGGCAGAATTTTATATTTATCTATATTTCTATAATTATATATTTACAAAAATAAAGTTGAGTGTTTTATACTGGACCAAGCATTTTAATATTAACTGAAGTAGCAGAAGGAAGTCTGAGCTGGCATTAAAATGCATGGTGCCATTAGTAGGTTGGAATGAAAAGAAAGTGTTTAAAAGTAATGATATATTTGCTAGCTTGTTTTTTAACTGCATCTTCTGCCTTTGACTTAGGTGTCATAAATACAGCATCCATAGAAGCTAAAATAATACCTTATATCTCTTATAATTCTCTCATGATTCAAGAATGGATACAAAAAGGACAGGCTATACTAGGTATTCATCGACTGTCTTGCATTGTTGTTTCAATAAAATAGCAAATGGATTTTGCTAGATCATTTTCCATTTAATTTGTAAAGTGGAGGCAGTTACTTGGAATTACTTTCACTTACTTTTTTTATAGTATTAGGTTCTTATTCCCTACTGCTTACTTTGCTTCTAAAGTAATTTGTGAGTAGACTGGACACTTTCTGTTTTCTCTTTACAATTTCTTCTACCTTTCAATTTGCACAAACGATTGCACAGGTAGATTTTAAAATATGAGGACCCAGGAAACGGTTAACTCTACAGGACTGGCTTGCTCAAACCTTGTACATTCCTAGGAAATGTCTGTTTTTAGGCTGGCAGTTGGCTGGTTCCTGGGAACAAAGCTCCAGAAATATCCCATTCAATAAGAGTGTTTTTGTATGCCTGAGGCCTGGGGCCACACTGCACTAGTTTTTTCCAGATAGTTTATACTAACCGTATGATTTATAGTGAATAGTCTAGAGCTTGAGTAACTGAGGTCAGTAACACAAGTGCTGCATACATATATAACCAACCCCCACCCCTCCCCAATAAAAAATCTGGAATGTAGATTAGCATGAGGTTTCCTGGTTGACAAGATTTTGTATGTATTGTCACACATCATTACTGTAGGGATTAAATGCATTCCATGTGATTCCACTTGGTAGTTTGCAGATGGTTTCCTCCAGAGTTGGCCTCATACATCTTTTCCCCTTTTTGATTTTAATCTATATTCTCTTGCTCTAATAAAGAGTGAACATGAGTATAAAAACTTCTGAGTCTTTCCAGGAAATCATCTAACTTGAGTGTTGTTTGAGGGACCCCTAACACAGTGGGCTACTCCCCAATTAAGCTGTAGCAGTGAGAATACAATATGGGCATAACAAACTGTCAGTTTCTGTTTTCTAGTCTTCTTTTATGCCACCTATTCCCTTTCTTGTCCTCTTACCTTCAATCAAATAAACCTCTTCCCAGCCCCTTATGTTTTCATTATTCTGCTCTGTTCCAGAGAGAGAGAAATCAATTAAGACTACAGAAAAGAATTTTGAGAGGAAAAAGATTGTAATCAGTGGAATACCCACCTTGGTCATTGTTAATAATCTCCACTTTTGTCTCTCAGTTCATCCTTGCCATCCTCTCTACTGGCTCTCTATTTCCACCAAATCAAATTGAAACCTTTTTGCCTGGCTCTCAAGATCACAAAAATCTGGTTTTCTGTCACTCAACTTGTCTTTTTCAAAACTACTTTCCAATTATGACTTTTTCCCTCGAGTAAGCTTGGTTTGTCCACTTTTCCATTCCCAGATTACATTAATTCTTTAGGTCAGTTAAACAGTCAACTAGCTTCTTAATGAAAATCCAATTATTAAGTAAGAGCTATGTGCCATAGACATTGCTAGACATTGTAGATACATAAATGAAAAGACAGATATATTTTCTGCTTTCATGGAATTTGCAGACATTTATGGGAATCCTTTAATAAGAAGCACAACTTTGCTTAAACCTCTTTATCTTATATAAGTATTATATACTTATATGTATATTTTTTCTTACCATTCAACATCCTCCCACCTATGCCCATAGAATTACTAGCTATTGATAGATGTGATAATTTGAATTATTCTAAGACATGCCAGAAAATTCGGACACTTTTCTGGGCAGTGTAATTTAGAGTGAGCTCTCATATATTTGCTAAAGTGGGAAATAAAGTAAAGGTCTTATAAAGAGGCACAGATATCTTTTAAGACATCTTCTTCACTGTGAGATATCTCCTCTCAATTTTCTCCCACATCACATTTAGCAACAGGCTGGAAAATGCTCCTACCCAATGACTCTCTTAGAAATATTTATAGTATGAACCCCAATGTCTTGCTCCATGTATATTAACTAAAGCAAGCTAAATTTCTTTTATAATTTATTACCACATATTTTGAAACAAAGTGCCATTTCTATTGTTTTACTGCTTGTGTTTTAATGTTTTGTGCTTATATTTAATAACACCTACTTTTTATATGAGGTCAAAATTATTAAATATGTATGATTCTGCAATTCAAATTCTGCTGCACACACACACACACACACAGATATAAGCTGGTTAAACAATTCTTTCTTGTCCATTTATAAGAGAGCCAATACAACTGTTACATCACATGCTTCATTTGCTCTCCAAATTTGTTATATTTTGGGTATTCCAGGAATTAGAAAGTTGGCTATGCTTTGATATTTGGCAAGCTCTCTGAGTAGTTTAAGTTTTTGTATAACACAAAGATCAGGATAAAGTAGGATAAATTTAAAATTCACATTAGGACCTAAGATCCTAATATGTGAATACTAAAGAGAACCTCAAACATTGTTTAAATACAATATCCAAAACAACAGTAAAATGACAACAGTAAAGAGAAGAGGCTCATTACAGTTTATACATCTATTTTAGAAGTTCACTTTGCAGTATGAATAGGGTGCTGGTATCAGATGAATAAATTTTATATATTCTACAGATGAGGAAACTGGCCCCCTACACAGTGGCAGTGACACTTACGCCCAGGTCAGATTTAAAAGAATTAGATCAAAGCCCCTAACTCCAGCATCAATGCTTTTTGCATTGCAAATTACTGCTTTTGGGGGGCTCCTTTCTTTTTCATTGACACAATTTCATCTTTTTATTTCCTACACTCCTTTATCTGTACTGATGTACATAACTCTTTAACTCTGTTGTAGGAGTATTGAGTAAAGAAACAGTTATCAATTTCTTACAGATTTTCTCAATGCATTGGACAATTGTATCAGTAAATATGGGTTGACTATTTAATTTCTTATTTGTATTATTTCTTCATAAATAATTTGAGATGGCTTAAAGAAACACAGACAACAACATGAGGAGACAGGAATAAAAGAGTAATTTATGAATTACTAATAGATAAAAGAAAATCTGCTAGCAAGTTTCCTAGCTATTAAAGTAAGAAGATGTAATAAATTGATTCTCTTTAAACAGGTATAATGTTCATGCATGTGCTTACAGTACAGTTGTTAAGGATTTGTGTTTGGAGTCAGAGAATTTGTATTCAAAGTAGAATATCAATCATTCCTTAGTTCAGAGAATTTAGGAAATTACTAAACATATGTAACCTTCAGTGAGGTACCCAAAACAGAGAAAAATAATATTATGAGAATAAAATGAGATGATGGATGTAAACAACTCAGCTTATTACATAAAACATAGTAAGAACTAAATAAAGATTAAGTACTTAAAAAATCTTATAGAATCAAACTTAATAAGAGTGTTTACTATGCAAAAACCCTTTAAATGCATTCTCTCTTCAATCCTCCAAAACCATACTATAAAAGGATTTACTATTAGGGATTCAAAATCACCTATGAAAGGCCTGTGGAGTAATACTGGCCAAGTCTGGTTGCTGAACACAGGCTTCAAAGAATATTCTAAACTCCTTTGCTCAATCTATCATTCATACATGGGCAATAAAATGATATATCCATAAATTGCTCGTTTGTATTAGTGCCCATTTGGAGACATATACATTTTTATTTACCATGCTATACTTATATTAGTGATCATTTCTGGCTAAATTAACTGCCACAAAACTAATGTTAACAGTAGTTTGGTAACAGTCTACTACATGTTTTATGAAGTTTTCTAATCACTTTCTGAAGAGCTGGAGTGGAAGGAACCTACCTGCAAATGGTGGAAGTTGGTGAGAGATTCTGCTGAATTCTCTAAGGCAGAACTCTTGTCATCAAAACAGGGCCTGAGATTTGTTGCTTTGACATGATGAAGCCAAAAGTGCCTATGGTGGGCCAAGGTCAGGTTTTAGGATCAGCTGGACAATTACTATTGATTGACTGGAACCTCTGCTATTGTATTTCTCAGAAACTGGCCTTTTCAGATCACCAAGTCTCAGTTTTGAACAAGCTAAATACACTATCACTTTACAAATTCATTTCAGAAAAAAAAAATGATTGAAAAATAAAAGATGTAATCTGGTACTATCTGCCCTTGTGATGAGCAAAATATAATGAGACCCAATAGAAATTAAACTTTGTGCATCTGGATATAAATTAGGCAAGATTCAAAACTCAAGGGGCTGGTAGTCTTATAAGAGATAAATAAACAATAACACCAGTATAATAAGTCCAATGATAAGGCACTCATATTCTGTATAAGAAGTGGTAGAGATATATCTTGTAATCATGTAAATACAGCAAAATATGATGATTAAATTTTGGTGAAAATGATAGTAGAGGTATTATTACAAAGAAGGACATTCAGTCCAAAGGAGAGGTTTAAGGCATGAAAGTACTTCAAAAACTGGTAAGAGTTCTGCCTGGCTGAGAGAGAAATATTCAAACTCTTGGCAGTGTCACTACAAACATTTATGTTGTTGTTCCAATGTATTTTATGTTTTCAATGATCCTACTCAAAGTGGGTCCAATTCCTGATGAGCTCAAACTCCCTATTTTCTTTCTCATTCTAATTAGAGTATCTCAATGCAAGTGTGTAATGTAATCCTACCCTGCTTCAATTTAATATAACTAATGTACTCACTAGCAAAAGATGCTTGAACTATTACTGGTAATAAATCGTTTAAGACTCCCTCACAACCATTTAGCACCTCCGGTTACTAAGGCCACGGATGATGCTACCATGCAGAGAGCACAGGAATCGAGGACAGAGGTAGACATGGGAAGTGGCGTATATGTGTTTTTTTTTCTGAACTTAAAGCCTGCACACTCTCTAAATGGCTTTTGTCTTTAATGTAGGGTCTAATGTTCACTTTGCAAGTTGTCTTGTACATCTATGAATTGTTTTTCTCTGCCATGCTCACTAATATAATGCTTTACATGAATATTTGTGGAAATATGCAATTCTCAGGTGCACTGATATCTCCCTTTGCTGGGTCTTACAAAGGAAGAGCACATAATTACTCCTATTCTGTTGTAAATTTTAAAACCATACACAGTAAGTGACTAGACCTGACGAACTCCCCTACAGAGATCCACACCTCAGAGTACTCATTAGCTTTGCAGACTTCTGCACTGTTTTAGCTCCTTCTCTTTCTAAATAGCACCTCCTGTAGGGTTCACCTAATACGTTTCTTCACTCTTAAATTGCTTTAACAACAAGACTTGTAGATGATAACTACTGAGAGTCCAGCCCATCCTAGCAAGTAGAGGCTGACAATGTTAACTTACCTGTTTTCCAAGACTGAGGCATGATGTGTACTGTTGTAACTAAGGCACTGCAAATTTCCTCCCTGGACTTATCCTTTAGAGAACCTGTTTTATCTTTCCATCTCACTCATTCACTTATTGTTTTTCTTATTATCCTGATTTCTCTCAACAATAGGTATCTGCTATATGCTACTTTTATAATGTTAGTCATATTAATAAATAGAATGTTTTAAATGATCCACTTTCCTGTATTTTGATCTCATATTTATTGGAGTTTATGCCAATATTTCTGGGTATGTAACAATTGTATATTACAGAGAATATACACATGTTAAATCTAATATTAAAGGTGATGCTGATGACAATAGAGCATGGCTTTATTACAAATCTGATGAAGGATGAAATGTGAGTTACAAACCTTCTGTTCTTTAGAATAAATAAGAAATATTTTAAAAATCCTTCACATTTTAGGGGAATGGAAAGCACCAAATATACAAATCTTGATCTTGGCCTTTCAATGGTTAAGTTAAGAAGTTGTATTTTCTGGAGATTCAAAAATAAATAAAATACAAAAAAAACAAAAACAAAAAAACAAACAAACAAAAAACCCAGAAACAAAAGTACTCAAATAAGAGGAGGTAATGAGTTGAAAATCAATGTCTTCATCTACTAAAAGCCCCAAGAGTGGCCTATGTATGTATTTGGCCACCTTAAAGATCATTTTGGAAAGACAAGGTCTTGGATTTGAGGAGGACATTTAAGGTGTGTTACTAGTATTTCTTAACTGGTCATGTGAAAACTGACTGTACTATCATGAAGTACCTTCAGAATACTTAGAAGATCCTTCAGTAGTTGAGTGACTATAACATAGAAGCCAAAAACTACAACAAAAAAGTGATAACGTGGATTGAGCAGAAACATAATGTTGGATCAGAATGTTTCATAGGAAGCCTGCTCTAGAAAATCATAGGAAAAACAATCACTTAAATATAGTAAGGATATTACTGTAATCTATACCATTTTATAATTACATATGTTTATACACACACACATATGCATATACATATAGCAACTTTCAATGACAGATCTTGCACTTGCATAATGTTTTAGCTTATATATGCATTATCACACAGAATTATAACAGTAGAACTTCACAAGTTCTGCAGGACAGAACAAATTATTATTATTTCAACTTTACAGATGAGGAAATTGAGACTTGAAGATAACAATTATTTGCTAACAGTGAAGACAGTTCCATGGAATAAGTTGTAGCCATTCAAATCCTTTTATATATAAGTATCTTTACAACTATAGCTAAGTCATTTACTTCTACCCATATTGCTAATGGCTCTTCAAATGTCATTGTATCTAAAGGACACATGGTATGTGTATGATTGTGTTGGGGGGGCACTCCCTCAGAGACACCATGATTTAAACACCTTTTGAAACACTGCATAAATCAGTATAGCCATCTATTCTAGTATTCTTTTTTAACATTTTATTTATAACACCTTATTGGATTATAATTGCTTTACATTGTTGTGTTAGTTTCTGCTGTATAACAAAGTGAATCAGCTATATTTATACTTATATCCCCATATCCCCTCCCTTTTGCATCTCCTTCTTACCGTCCCTAGCCCAACCCTCTAGTGGTCACAGAGCACACAGCTGATTTCCCTGTGCTATGCAGCTGCTTCCCACTAGCTACATATGTTACATGTGGTAGTGTATACATGTCAATGCCACTCTCTCAGATCTTCCCAACTTGCCCTTTCACCCTCCCTGTGTCCTCAAGTTCATTATCTACGTTTACATATTTATTCCTGTCTGGGCGCTATGTTCTTCAGAACCTTTTTTTTTTTTTTAAGATTCGATATATATATGTTAGCATACAGTATTTGTTTTTCTCTATCTGACTTACTTCACTCTGTATGGCAGACTCTAGGTCCATCCACATCACTACCAATAACTCAATTTTGTTACTTTTTATGACCCAGTAATATTCCAATGTATATATGTGCCAAATCTTCTTTATCTATTCATCTGTTGATGGACACTTAGGTTGCTTCCATGTCCTGGCTATTGTAAATAGTGCTGCAGTGAACTTTGCGGTACATGACTCTTTTTGAATTATGGTTTTCTCAGGGTATATGCCCAGCAGTGGGATTGCTGGGTCTTATGGTAGTTCTATTTTTAGTATTTTAAGGAACCTCCATACTGTTCTCTGTAGTGATTGTATCAATTTACATTCTCACCAACAGTGCAAGAGTGTTCCCTTTTCTCCACACCCTCTCCAGGATTTATTGTTTGTAGATTTTTTGATGATGGCCATTCTGACAAGTGTGATGTGATATCACATTGTAGTTTTGATTTGCATTTCTCTAACGATTAGTGATGTTGAGCATCATTTCATGTGTTTCTTGTCAATTTGTATGTCTTCCTTGGAGAAATGTTTATTTAAGTACTCTGCTCATTTATGGATGGGGTTGTGGGGTTTTTTTTTGATATTGAGCTGCATGAGCTGCTTGTATATTTTGGAGATTAATCCTTTGTCAGTTTCTTCATTTGCAAATATTTTCCCCATTCTTAGAGTTGTCTTTTTGTCTTCTTTATGCTTTCCTTTTCTATGCAAAAGCTTTTAAGTTTCATTAGGTCCCATTTATTTATTTTTGTCTTTATTTCCATTGCTCTAGGAGGTGGGTAAAAAGGAACTTGCTGTGATTTATGTCAAAGAGTGTTCTTCCTATGCTTTCCTGTAAGAGTTTTATAGTGTCTGGCCTTACATTTAGGTCTTTAATACATTTTGAGTTTATTTTTGTGTATGTTATTAGAAAGTATTCTATTTTCATTCTTTTCCATGATCTGCCCAGTTTTCCCAGCACCATTTATCAAAGAGGCTGTCTTTTCTCCATTGTACATTCTTGCCTCCTTTATCAAAGATAAGGTGATCATATGTGCATGGGTATATCTCTGGGTTTTCTATCCTGTTCCATTGATCTATATTTCTGGGGTTTTTTGCCAATACCATACTGTCTTGATTACTGTAGCTTTGTAGTACAGTCTTAAACCCAAGACCCTGATTTTTCCAGCTCCACTTTTCTTTCTCAAGATTGCTGTGGCTATTCGGGGTTTTTGTGTTTCCATAAAAATTGTGAAATTTTTTGTCCTAGTTCTGTGAAAAATGCTAGTAGTAGTTTAATAGGGATTGTGTTGAATCTGTAGATTGCTTTGAGTAGTATAGTCATTTTCACAATATTGATTCTTCCAATCCAAGAACGTGGTATATCTCTCCGTCTGTTTGTATCACCTTTAATTTCTTTCATCAGTGTCTTATAGTTTTCTGCATGTAGGCCTTTTTGCTCCTTAGGTAGGTTTATTACTAGGTATTTTATTCTTTTTGTTTCATTGGTAAATGGTAGTGATTCTTTAATTTCTCTTTCAAATTTTTCATCATTAGAGTATAGAAATGCAAGAGATTTCTGTGCATTATCTTTGTATCCTGCTACTTTACCAAATTCATTGATTAGTCTAGTAGTTGTCTGGTAGCATCTTTAGGATTCTCTATGTATAGTATCATGTCATCTGTAAACAGTGACAGCTTTACTTCTTCTTTTCTGATTTGGATTCTCTTTATTTATTTTTTATCTCTGATTGTTGTGGCTAAAACTTCCAAAACAATGTTTAATAATAGTGGTGAGAGTGGTCATCCTTGTCTTGTTCCTGATCTTAGTGGAAGTGGTTTCAGTTTTCCACCACTGAGAGCAATGTTGTCTGTGGGTTTGTCATATATGGCCTTAATTATGTTGAGGTATTTTCCCTCTAAGCCTACTTTCTGGACAGTTTTTATCATAAATGGGTGTTGAGTTTTGTCGAAAGCTTCTTCTGTATCTATTGAGATTATCATGTGGTTTTTATCCTTCAGTTTGTTATTATGGTGTATCACATTGATTGATTTGCATTTATTGAAGAATCCTTGTGCTCCTGGGATAACGCCACTTGATCCTGGTGTATGATCCTTTTAATGTGCTGTTGGATTCTGTTTGTTAATATTTTGTTGAGGATTTTTGCATCTATGTTCATCAGTGTTATTGGCCTGTAGTCTTTTTTTGTGACTTCTTTTTCTTGTTTTGGCATCAGGGTGTTGGTGGCCTCATAGAAAGAGTTTGGGAGTGCTCCTCCCTCTGCTATATTTTTGAAGAGTTTGAGAAGGATAGGTGTTAGCTCTTCTCTAAATGTTTGATAGAATGTGACTGTGAAGCCATCAGGTCCTGAGCTTTTGTTTGTTGGAAGATGATTAATCACACTTTCACTTTCACTGCTTGTGATTTGTCTATTTTCTATTTCTTCCTAGTTCAGTCTCGGAAGGTTGTGCTTTTCTAAGAATTTGTGCCTTTCTTCCAGGTTGTACATTTTTTTGGCATATAGTTGCTTGTAGTAAACTCTCATGATGCTTTGTATTTCTGCAGTGTCAGTTACTTCTTTTTCATTTATAATTCTGTTGATGTGAGTCTTTTCCCCTTTTTTCTTGCTGAGTCTGGCTAATGGTTTATCTATTTTTTTTATCTTCTCAAAGAACCCATTTTTAGTTTTATTGATCTTTGTTATCATTTCCTTCATTTCTTTTTCATTTATATCTGATCTGATCTGTAAGATATCTTTCCTTCTGCTAACTTTGGGTGTTTTTTGGTTGTTTTTGTTCTTCTTTATCTAATAGCTTTAGCTTTAAGGTTAGGTTTTTTATTTCACATGTTTCTTGTTTCTTGATATAAGATTGTATTTCTCTATACTTCCCTCTTAGAACTGCTTTAGCTGCAACCCATAGGTTTGGGGCAGTCGTGTTTTCACTCATTTGTTTCTAGGTATATTTTTATTTCCTCTTTGATTTCTTCAGTGATATCTTGGTTATTTAGTAGTGTATTGTTTAGCCTCTATATGTTTGTATATTTTGCTGTTTTATTCCCTGTAATTGATATTTAGTCTCATAGGCTTGTGGTTGGGAAAATTACTTGATATGATTTCAATTTTCTTAAATTTACTAGGTCTTGATTTGTGACCCAAGATATGATCTATCCAGGAGAATATTCCATAAGCAATTGAGAAGAAAGGGTATTTTGTTGTTTTTGGATGGAATATCCTATAAATATCAAGTCCCTATTCTTTAGTGTGTCATTTAAAGCTTGTGTTTCCTTATTTATTTTCATTTTTATTGATCCGTCCATTGTTGAAAGTGGGGTGTTAAAGTCTCCTACTATGAGTTTGTTACTGTCAATTTCCCCTTTTCTGGCTGTTAGCATTTGCTTTATGTATTGAGGTGCTCCTATATTGGGTGCATAAATATTTACATTGTTATATCTTCTTCTTAGCTTGATCCCTTGATCATTATATAGTGTTTCTTTGTCTCTTGTAATAGTCTTTATTTTAAAGTCTATTTTGTCTGATATGAGAATTGCTACTCCAGATTTCTTTTGATTTCCATTTGCATGGAATACCTTTTTCCATCCCTTCACTTTCAATCTGTATGTATTCCTAAGTCTGAAGTTGGTCTCTTGTAGACAGCATATATATGGGTCTTGTTTTTGTATTAATGTCTTTTGGTTGGAGCATTTAATCCAATTACATTTAAGGTAATTATCGATATGTATGTTCCTATTACCATTTTCTTAACTGTTTTGGATTTGTTTTCATAGGTCTTTTCCTTCTCTTGTGTTTCCTGCCTAGAGAAGTTCCTTTAGCATTTGTTGCAAAAGCTGGTTTGAGGAGGTCTCTGGTGGTCCAATGTCTGAACTCAGCTCTCCCACCTCTGATGCTCACGCCTGACCCCTGTCTGGAGCACCAAGAACCTGTCAGCCACACAGTTCAGAAGAAAAGTGAGATAAAAAAAGAAAGAAACTGAGAAAACCATAATTCAAAAAGAGTCATGTACTAAAATATCAATTACTCCTCTATTTACAATAGCCAGCACATAGAAGCAACCTAAGTGTCCATCAACAGATGAATGGATAAAGAAGTTGTGGCACATATATCAATGGAATATTACTCAGCCATGAAAAGAAATGAAATTGAGTTTTTTTGTAGTGAGGTTGATGGACCTAGAGTCTGTCTTACAGAGTGAAGTAAGTCAGAAAGAGAAAAACAAATACCATATGCTAACACATATATATGGAATCTAAGAAAAAAAATAATTGGCATGAAGAATCTAGGGGCAAACGGGAATAAAGACACAGACCTACTAGAGAATTGACTTGAGGATATGGGGAGGGGGAAGGGTAAGCTGTGACAAAGTGAGAGAGTGGCATTGACATATATACACTACCAAACGTAAAATAGATAGCTAGTGGGAAGCAGCCGCATAGCACAGGGAGATCATCTC
>RJWK010036955.1:0-21487 GCA_004363435.1 Platanista minor | reverse complement strand
GGAGGAAGGGTAAGCTGTGATAAGGTGAGAGAGTGGCATGGACATATGTACACTACCAAACGTAAAATAGATAGCTAGTGGGAAGCAGCCGCGTAGCACAGGGAGATCAGCTCAGTGCTTTGTGATCACCTGCATGGGTGGGATGGGGAGGGTGGGAAGGAGGGAGATGCAAGAGGGAGGAGATATGGGAACATGTGTATATGTATAATTGATTCACTTTGTTATAAAGCAGAAACTAACACCATTGTAAAGCAATTATACTCCAATAAAAAAAAAAAAAAAAAAAGAATGGGCAGGAAGACACGCTTATTAAAGATAAAAGTAATGTTTCTTCATCTGTAGTTAAAATAAGGAGTTTAGACCAGATCATTTCTATGGGTCTCTTCAGCTCTCTGATTCCAACTAATGCAGGCTCCAAAGCTCCCTTAAGAGAGAGCTAAGACTTGAGCCTGGCAGGAGAGCGTCACTTCAGTTAACACCAAACCCCACTCACTGAAAGCATTCAGTTTAACCTATATTCTTAAAAGCTCATTCTTAGTGGGCTTTACAAAATCAGTAGAAAAAGGACAAATAGTACCAAATATAGAAAGAGGAGGAGGGGAAAGAGGGAGAGAATATACATTGCATTAGTCCAATACGTTTTATTTCTAGTGAAATCTGTATTATATTATAGCACACAGCTAATAAGGAAAACATTCACCTCACAGTTTTATGCCTCTTGGAGAATAAAGCATCCCAGGTTTCCACATTCATACATGCCACTCCTCTTCCTCCCCATCCCAGCCGCCTTCCAGAAAAGAACCCATTAACTGCAGTTAACTTGTGTAACTGACTCGTTAAACCAGTACTCATCTCTCAAGCCAAGATCAACGGATATACCCTTGAAAAGCTATAGACACGAGAATTTTATAATTTCAGGTTTAGGTCCTGATGATGTTTCAAAAGTAAGTAAGTAATTCTTTGGTTTAATTAGAAGTCGAGAGGGGACTGAATTCAGAGATGCTAAGAATTCTTTGGGCGCTGACATGTTAGGATGTAACTATACAGCCCTTTTCTCGAGTGTGGGGCAAATAAGAAGTGAGAAGGGCGAAGTGTGTGGATATTTTGACTGCCTCGGGTCACTGGAGTGGTCAGAGTGGTCGTTGTCAATAATCACCAGGAATGCCACTAACTGGAGCCTTAGTCTCTGCCCCTAAACTATTAAAAAAAAAAAAAAAACACCAAAGTTATTATTATACACATGTAAGTATTCATAAATAGACAGATAAATAAATGTGGATTATCTGGCTAAAAAAAGCACCCTCTCACAGAGCACTGCTATGCAATTCTGGTCATCACCTGTTTTGGCCCCTGTCTTATATTCTGAATATGCTGATCAGCATGTTGGACTGATAATGTCAAAAGAAAAACAGCCTATCCAAACACTGAATTCTAACTGAATTGGTTCTCTTACTTATAGCTTTTAACTTCTCTTGTGTTCTGAAAACTCATACTTAAAAGATTTTTTTTTCCAAAGGGTACAAATGAACTTATTTACAAAGCAGAAGTCAAGTCACAGATGGAGAAAACAAACTTATGGTTACCAGGGGGTGGGTGGGCGGAGGGATAAACTGGGAGATTGGGATTGACATATACACACTACTACATATGAAATAGATAACTAATAAGGACCTACTGCATAGCACAGGGAACTCAGTACTCTGTAATAACCTATATGGGAAAAGAATTTAAAAAAAGAGTAGCTATATGTATAACTGATCCACCTTGCTGTACACCTGAAACTAACACAACACTGTAAATCAACTATACTCCAACAAAAATTTTTTTTTTAAAGAAGATTTTTTTTTCATTTCAATTATGTTTTAGTTTCCTCAAACTATTTAGTAAATTGTGACTGAATTCATTGACACCAAGAAAACAATAATAAAAGGAGTTATGTACTGCAGGTCCAGAATCTCTGTCCGAATTCCTTCTGGAGATTTTATAGAGAGAGATATGTATGATTATGTATAAATATAATTGATATACATACATAACTACGTAATTGGTATTTACACACACATATGTATACATACAGATATACGTGTATGTACCTATATTAAACTATTTTTCAGATTTTAGGAGGGCAATATACTTTATATACTGTGTATGAGCTAACAGTCTTAGCAGGTGCTCACATTTCTACAATGAAAGAGGGATAATAATACTGTATAAAGATAACTTTAAAAATAATGTACAATTGTGACTCATAAAATGAACACATGTGGAATCTTAGCTGAAACAATTAACTAGTTAAGATGTTGTACCCCTCCAAAGGAGGAGTCCAAGCCCCATACATACGCAGGCAATCAGGAATGCTAAAATGAATTTACAAAACTGATATCCACGGAGTTATAAACAATTGCAGACTACAGGACACAATTCATGTGCATTTCTACGGGAAAGAATGACTTGCAGTCCTAACAGTCTCCTACCACTTAACAGGTTTATAAAATAGCTTAAAGACAAGAAGGAAAGGCATAGCTAGCACAGAAGGATTTCCTAGACAGAATACCCAGGAATCTGGGTGCTGCCAGTTTCAGAGTCTTTTACAATTTTTCCTGACATGAAAAGGTGAGGTGAATAAACATTATAGTTTCACACCACGTCAGGTTGGACTTCTGTTCCAAATTAGTCCATCACAAGTTTATTTTAAAAACTTTGTTTTCACAACTTTGGGATTTTGGTGAATTTCTCATGAATAAGGTGAAATGGTTTTGTTATCGTTTCAACCACAGAATCCTACGGTGGCTCCAATATGAAGAACCAACTTATTTGGGGGCGGGGAGCAAACTTAATGAATGAGGATAATACCTCCTGCCAAGATAATGGCATTTCGAATTGAAAGACCACTGGTGTATTATTGTCAGCTGTGTCCCTGTCCCACCTGCTCCATTACTCAGCTGGGACAAATCACCTCTCCACCCTAGGACTCAGTTCCCCATCTGTACAGAAATTTCACAGGCCCCTCAGACTATAAGAGGCCAGAATCCTACCACTGACATCAGAAACCTCAGAGACCATACTTGGCATGAGAAGAAACTATTCCGTTAAGCGCCAGATAAAAACGTGCAGGCTTCTCTCCTCTGTCAAATCCCAGGGCAAAAATCCTTTCTTCTATGGAGGCTTCTTAAATAAATGCAGATCTCAGTTCAACTCCAGCTCCAGTAAGCAGTAGTCGGGTGGCCCTAGGCAAGTAACTGAACATCTTTGAGCCTCAGATTCCATATCTGGAAATTGGAAATAACCTCTAAACCTCCAAGACCTGCTGGGCCTATCTGCTTCTCCATTTCCGGATTGTCTCTACTAGTAGTTCCATTATCACATTTCCCCCCCCCCGCCAAAATTCTCTGCCAAGTAAGTGGTGGACACTAAGAATTTACAGTTGAGGGCTTCCCTGGGGGCGCAGTGGTTGAGAGTCCGCCTGCCGATGCAGGGGACGCGGGTTCGTGCCCCGGTCCGGGAAGATCCCACGTGCCGCGGAGCGGCTGGGCCCGTGAGCCGTGGCCGCTGAGCCTGCGCGTCCGGAGCCTGTGCTCCGCAGCAAAAAATTTACAGTTGAATATAAATTTTTTTGCAGACACTCAGGTAGACTTTCAGTTGAATATCCCATTTTCTCAAAATCAGGTACCATGCCTTCAGTTTTGTTTCATCCTGCCATAGTGTCCCAGGCACTTTTGCCTTTCTGAATCCTTCACCCTAAATAAATGAGCTTTCTGTCTCCCTTTCTTCTGCTAGCTTCTCCAATTCATCCTCCGAACCCCAGCTCAGGAGTCACCTCCTCCATGCAGACCTCCCTGACGCACTCAGGCTGGGTTATTGCCCTTAGATGGAGTTCCCGTAGCCCCCCAGTGCCTCTTCCCTCCAAACCCCTCCTCTCACATCACAGAACGTCATGGGATACAGGTTCAGGATCACTATGCTCTCACTTAGAACACTAGTTCCTTTAGCAAAGTCAGAACATCACCCAACCTTGTATCCCTAGCACCAAGCCCAGTGCCTGACATATAACTGGTACTCAATATACATACTTGCGTAACTGAATTCAACTTCTCTCTAGTACCTGATACAAGGATTTGCTCACTGTGAATGAGTAAATGATGCCAAAAGCCGACTCTGCAAGGAAGGAAACGGAGAGGTTTCTGTCACTTGAGGTTTTGTCATTGTCAGTATTGGAAGGGAAGGTGGCACATGGTTTTGGATTCTAGCGGCGGAGAGCCAGGGCTGGTAAGAGAGGCGACATATAGGAGCCAGCCAGCCAGCTCAGGGACAGAACCCATGAGTCAGCAGTCTAGACCAAGCATAAAAACAGCTGCATTATCTGGAGCGGAGGTTGGGCCAAGTCCCAGAGGTTAGAACAGCACTGGCCAAAACATACTTTATGGACCAGGAGGTCCACAAAGTATTCGACCCCGCAGGGGGGTCCCTGATATAGAGTTCATGAGAACAGACAAATGGGGAAAATTATATACCCTCCTCTTAGACATACACATGTGCACCTGAGTCTACTCTGAGAAACCCAAACAGCTAAGTCAAGCGTTGAACTTTGTTCTACTTGGGGCTTCCTCAACAGCCTTCACCAGAGAACCCATCCTTCTTGTGGTACCTCTCACACCACGTTCTTGGGACTATGCGTGAGAACAGAGCCCAGAATCAGATATACGGGGAGGGGCTTGGGGGACGGGGGACAGAGCTAACGAAGATCAGGCAAGCGCTAAACGGCAGACAAAGCCAACAGACAGGAGCCAGGAAGACCAGAGCCAGGACGACGTGGGCAACGTGGAGCCCAGCACAGTTAATCTGGTACCACAGAGTACGTTCCTTCACAGACTGTGGATGTCTCAAGGCAGACACCCTGCTTAGGTCATCATCCCTCTATCTTCAGAGCTTGCATGTAACAGCCTGAACGGAATGGGTTCCAGACTTGTACAGCAGCTGGAGAATGCAAGGGGCCAAGGCAAGCAGAACCACTGTGGTTCTCAACACTGGCTGAACTCCAGAATTACCTGGAGAACTATAAAAACTGAGGATTTCCCAGGCTCCCCCTGCAGACCAATTAAATACTGGTAACCGAAGACTCTCTCTTTGCTAGACAGGGGCTTCTATGGACTTCTTACAGGAAAGACCTATAGGCCTGTCTCCCACCATAGCCGACCTGGAGTCCTCCTAATGGAGGGTGCAGAGCCCTGGCCCAAAGAAAGCAGGGTCCTAGTGAGACTTCAGCCCACCCCCTAACCCCTGTCCCAAGAGTTCTCTATGAAAAATGCCACCGATTTCCCCCTAGAAAATGCCAATCTAGCCTTTCCCTAAAAACAGCTCGGCTTCCTTGGAGGGGTCAGATCCATGGCCTTCAGAGAGAAAAGCATAAACACGACTCTTGCCAAACCAGGCTTTCAACACTTAAATCAGCCTGCTCTGAAGTCTGCACAAAGTTCCAAAAACAAGAAGAGTCTTCTATAAATAAAGGGTTTCACAGCAGAGACCACGGTTAGTTATGCAAGGAGCCCAGCTCCAGTTCTCAAAATGCTCCATGTCCAGAAGTTCGAGTTAATTATTACTTTACCAAACGCAAGTGAGTTATGTCTTTCTATCTTCTTGGCCAGGATACTCTCCAGGCTGTCAAAACCCCGCACATACCCAAACACCAAAACTATGCAGGAAGGCTACAGAAGGTCCTCACCAGAGACAAGACTGAATTTTCACTTCATAAATCAGTAAGAAACTCCAAAAAGGCGGCCAGTTGAAAAGACCAGCTATGTTGATGAAATATTTTCTTCATTCACCTCATTCAGGGTAATTGATTTTTTTTTTTAACTTCACGAACAAGTAATTTTTAATGTAAATAATAAAGTCAGTTAACTGTGGAACGGTTATTGCATATGGAACGACAAAGTTTTTACCTGAATTAATTAGGTGATTTTTCACTAATACAGATTTGTTGCTTTTACTTAAGACTTTGTTTTTCATCAAATCCTTTCCCACTCTGACCCTCACCCCACTATTAGCTGAAATGGAAAGCAATGAAGGTTAGTTTTAATGTGTTTCCGTGTGTGTTTCTTTCCAAAGGACTCAAGGGCAAAACCCTTAGCATCAGTATGATCTAGCGAGCTTCCCTTAGATGGGAGAGTACGCAAATCCCAAGTGCTATTTAGAATGTGTTTCAAACGTATTCCATCCCTGTGTCATCACTGCTATTAGGAGTGTCAACCAAAACCCGAACGTGTATACTATTGCCATACAGCTTTGCACGTTGTAGCTCCTACTTTTAAGTGTAAAATTAAAGACAGCGAGTAGAAATTCAATCTATTTTTTCCAGAGACGCTAAATTCCTCCCCTTTAAAAGGAGAACAGTCAACCTGGCAAGAAAGAAGAGGCCCTCAGTTTATGTTTTCCCCTTTGTTTTTTATCTCCAGGTTTCCCATCCTAGTTAAGAGGCTGAAAGAACAGGGTCAGGGGGAACAAAATTACTTCCATTTCCTGTAATTTGTCTGGTATATTGGAACTGAGAAGCAATCTTATGAAACCCAAGCCTCAATACTTTTTTAAAATTTTTATTATTATTTTAGTTTTAAGCACTTCATTTTTTTTCTAGAATAGAATGTTTTTGGCTCTTTTAGGCAACTTTTTTTTACAAAGTTCAATGAAAAAGGAAAAACAAAGTCTCAGTTTCACTACTCCCTCCATGGCAAAGGCCAATCTTTACATCACATGTGTTTCTTTTGCCCAGATGAGGGTGCCACATTTGTACATGTGTGTATGTCACCTTTGTGGAAATTCTTTTCATTTCCACTCACCAAAGCCGAGGCGGGGGTGGGAGGGGGGGGGACAGGGGGACATATACATCACAACCCTCGAAGTTACACTCCCTTCTGCTATCTTCAGGCTTAGAGGGAGGACCTCAGCTGTCATCAGTTGTCTAACTCCTTGCTATTCAAAGTGTGGTCCACGGAGCAGCAGTATTGGTGTCACGTGGGAGCTTATCAGAGATGCAGATGCTTGGGTCCCAGCCAGACCTCCTGAATCAGAAACTTACCTTTTAACAGGATTTTCACGTTGCCTCTCCTCGGATCCTTCCAGAGTCTAGATGTGCACGATTGTCAAACCCTGGCCGAGGCCTTGACGGTTTTCAGCAGAGTCAAGCAGGCACTGCTCAAACCAGGCAGCCATCGAGGAAGCAGGGAGAAGCGCCGAGGAGCGGTGGCAGGAGCAGCCCCCCACCAGCCCGTGAGTCTCAGCACAGCAGGGTCATTAATTAAGATACGGCGGCTGCTGGCAAGGCAGTCACTTCGCGTCCCCTGTCTGCCGGGGACTGGCATGAGGTGTGAGATTCTGGGTAGCCTTCTCTGTGGCTCTGCCCCACTGGCATTGATTGTGTATGATTAATGATTTAAAGGAATAAAAAGAGAAAGGTCAACTTCTGAGTTCAAGACAGAGCAGCTACATAGGGAGTAATTAAGATACTTGTGTAAGCATGATTAATAAGCACAAACTGGCACTCTGGGCAGTAAACAAGATGCAAGCAGATGGTTAGCATGGAAAAGGGAGTGTTTTTTCCCCCTCTCCTAAAAGCAATTTTTCAGCAGCTTGAAACTTGGCTTGTGAATTCTTTTCCTCCCCCAACTCTCAAAAATCTCATTGTCTCCACAACCTTCAAAAAAAACAAAAAAAACAAAAAACTGTGGTGAACAGCTTCAATGTTCGCTCATTCTCTGGTTAAAAAACAAAAACTTATTATTTTATTTTATTTTTACAGATAACTGGAGTTTGCTTGTAAAAATGGATGCAACTCATCTTTGCTTCTCACCGCCTTTTATGTCAGGCGTCCCGTGAACTGCCAAGCCTGACAAGGTGGTTCACTGCCGAGTCTTTCAACTCCCACCCAGCACTGCTCCCCCCGTCCTGTGATGGGCAGAACAGAGGCATCAGTGGTGGCATTTGTGGCGAGAGCTGGCAGGCAGGTGTCAGAGCCGTCCGGCAGGAGCCCCTCACGAACACTAATCAGCCCTGGTGTTCTTTTACAATCCAAACCTAATTCACAAGTTTCATTCTTTCTGAAAAACAATTACTAGGTTTTGAAGTTCATTGTGCACTTACTCAACTGTCTCTTCACATTAATGTAAAGTGGGAACAAGAAAAAATAGAGTCAGCAGGGAACGGACATCAAAAGATGTTAAGAGTGGATGAAGGCTTTATTTTAAGAGTAATATAATTACAGATGTGTGCGATATTGTCCAATAAAGGAAACACAAAAGGTGTATCCTATACCTTCAAGATACTGTGTGTGTGTGTGCGTGTGCGTTTGTGTGCCCGTAGTGAAAGAGACAGAGAGAAAGAGACAAAGAGACAGAGATGTAGAAGAGAGAGCTACTCAGACACACACATTGCAAGGAGGATGGGAAGAAAGTGAAAGAGGAGAGAGGTCATTTATAACTTAGGAAAAGAAAAAGATTCTCCCAGGATCAAAAGAGTAAGGTAGGCACCTCTCTTGGCAAAAAGAAAATATATACATACACATGTGTATGTATATATAGCAGTGACAGAGCAGGCACACTTAGTATTCTCCCCCTCTGTTAAAAACAGAAATAGGAGAAAGGGAGGTGGAGGATGGGAAGGAAAGGGAAGGGCAGAGAGAGAGTGAAAAAGGCGGGAGAGAGGGAGGAAGGGAGAAAACAAAGAAATGAAAAAAGCTGAGTCTTCAGCAAAAAATGGAGAAAGCAAAGGCATACTTGATGAAGGCACCATAAGCCTAGAACACCTCTCGTGAATTCCAGCTCTTTAACTCCCTAAGGTGCACAGGAGGCCATAGCTCCTGGACCATCTCACCCAAATGTCAGGCTGGCTGGCCCGTGACAGGGCAAATGTGCACTCTGTGTCAGCAAGTTGCCATGGGCCTCTGTTGAGTGGCCAGGTCTGTGCCTGCTATTCCTTGGCCATCCCCAAGGGTCACCCATCCCACCTCCTGCCACTGAGACCAGTCCTTTCAAGCTTCTCCAACCACCAACAATTCAGGCCTGAAACTGAAGTCCAGGACACTCAGCTTATATGTCCCCCGGCCTGGGAAGGACCATAGGCAGTGGCCTCTGAACTTAGGGCAGCAAATGGCCTTGACGGGTGGCTGACTGTCTTCTCTTCTCCACCCACCACCAAGAAAAGAGAAGACCCCAAGCTTCCCCCAAGAGAAAATTCTAATACAGTATCGCCACAACGCTTGGCCTCATGCCTCAACCCTTTATTTTTGTTGTATACTAATCCCCTTAGTAATTCTTAAGTCAGCATTTTCCAAAGGTGTTAGAAAAATGACTAAAAATGTTTGGAATACTCTAGATTACTCAAAGTGAAATGGGGTTCTTCCCTGCAGAAATCTCAGCCCCTTTAAGACACTAATACACTTTGTGAATTGTCCACAGAGGGATACAGCACATCATTTCCCAAACAGATTTGACTTCGGAAGGTACCCCCTTCCCAAGCCCTGGGTTCCACAGAGCACTCCTTGAGAAACACAGCTCTACATTTAAAAACCCTTTGCTGTTTGAGAGTAGTAATTCATTAACCCTCTATCCGTTCGGTCCTTCCCTAGCCTGAACAGATCAGTCTTACAAGATTTTCCTTCAGAGGTCTATTTTCTACCCCTTGAATCATTTTTCCACCAGCCTGTCCCACCTCCCACTTTTCACTTGCTCTCTGAGCCCGGGTAAGCGACTCCAGAGCTCCAACAAGGATCTCATTCATGCAGCACCAAGCGAAAAAAGTCTTTGCACCTCACCCGCCCTTTAACACAGCTCAGGATTACTCTGGAGTTTTGCCTGGTCACCTCGCATTAGCTGCAAGTGCAAGCCGAGGTCTCTCTCCAGATAATTCATATCCATTATTTTATTTGCTCCAAAGTCATTTAGGAACAGTTTTTGGAGTAGGTGCCAAAACATCTAAACGTTGTGGAGCAAGAGAGAAGGAGAGGAAAGGAAACGCCCACACTTGGGAGGATCCACATTCCCAGCTGACACGCCTCTCAGGATTTACTGTTTAGAAGAAGGCTTACAAAACCACGGCAGGAGGTAGATATCGACGTTCTCCACAGCCCGAGCAAAGGACAGTCAGAGACGCCAAGAAAAATGTTTAAATATATGTTATGCTGCTTTATTAGAATCCTTCCTTAGTCTGCGATTCACTACCTTGCACCTAAATGGCTTTAAACAGCCTGCCCAGTCTCCCTTCCTAACTCCAATCTCTTACCCTAGGATCAAACTTGAATACCATTATAGGTCAAATGCTACTTCCACTACACCCCTCCTCTCTTCAAACACACATTTTGTCCTCACAGCAATCCTAAGGTAGGTACTATTGTTATTCCCATTTTACAGATGAGAAAACCGAAAAACATAGGTTAGGTAAGCTTCCCAAGGTCACATGGCTAGAGAGCAGGGGAGCTGGGATTTGAACCCCAAGCAGTCGGGTTCCACATTCCAAGATCAATGCTGGCCTGGCTCCCACAGCTATCACCTGTCCCTACCCAACTGTCCAAAAGAGGTTTCCCACAGTCGCAGCACACTGTGACCCGCCATTCTTCCTCCCACCCTCCCCTTCCGTTCTCCTCTTTAACCATCTTCCCAGGATCAAAGAAAATGCCACCATCTGTGAGACCCTTCTGACCACTCCAGACAGCACTGTTCTTCCCTGTGAACTCTCATATCAAGTGGCCCATCTCACAGAGCTTCATGCTAAAGGACCACGTGGCTTGTATTTCTCACCATTGTTTTCAGTGTGTTCATTGCTTTATCTCCTCAACTAGATTATAAACTCTCTGAGGTTTCAAAATAGCTGCTACCAGGCTAGACAAATACGTGGACATCCTTCTAGTACTACCCAGCACGCCAAGACTGTGCCAGGACTTTCGTGGTACCAAGCCTGTCTCCAAATTTTTCTTCCACACTCATCTGCTCTCAAGCCTAGGCCTCCATTTTATTGTCTCTCAGGCTGGTCCACAAATTGAAAGAGAACATGATGCTTAATTTTACATCAACCTGTTAAGCTGCTTTAAACAATTCAATATTCCCCAAATGTAGTTAAATATATGAACTTGCACTTAGAGTTGTCAACAACGCACTGACGATTTTGTTTTATAGTTGCATGTTAATCCAATCTGTTTAATGCAATCCAATACATTATTCGGGATGGTGATATATAAATTTAAGTCTTAGACCATGAAATATCATTTAGGATTAAGATTAATCTCTTAACAGAGGAGACACCCGCTCTCAAAAGCAAGCAGCTAAGAAGAATCCCTGTGTGTAAAAGGCAGCATCATTGTCTCCTGCGCCAAAGGAATGAGCTGTAGGGCAGCCAGTCCTGAAGGACAGGAAGAAGGGGGGGGGGGGGGGGGGGGGGGGGGGGGGAGGGGAAGGGGAGAGGAATCTTCCTGTCCCTGAGCAAAGACTCCTACACTGAATCAGACTCATGAAGTAGTTAAAAAATTCATAACCCAAAGTGCCGTTGATTACTACCTCTTTCTCCAACCCGAAGCCCTCAGGTAAGAGAACAATAACAGCAACAATGGCAAGGATGGCTAACCCACATCATGCAATCTTATGAAGGAGGTACTCATATTATCCCCACTGTGCAGATGAAGAAACTGAGGCACAGCCAGTAAACGGCATTGCTGAGCCAGGCCTCTGGCTACAGAATGTGGGCTCTTAGTCACTATCTACTCTGCTTATCACCCCACACAAAACATTAGTCATCAGGTTAATTTCCAAGCCAAAGATTGCAAGACGACCACAAGTTCCCTGGGATAAAATAATTGTTTGAAAAACACTTTGAATGAGATAAAGTGCGAGTTACAGCGAGTAAAGGAAACAAAAACAAGTTAAACTAAGGTATCTATTGTCCTCAAAAAGTTGACCATTAATAGAAGAAATGAGGCAAATACTCAAGAAGAGATCAGCAGGTCATTCAAGTGCCAAAAGATGGGTCACATGAGGGGAGCTCCTGGGAGGGAAGCTGATGACTGGTGTCTGAAAAAGGCTGGGATGGAGACAGACAGTGGGCTGAGGGAAGGTGCAGGTGGAGGGGCCCGGGCTCCACAGCACATTTGGACAAAGGACATTCATCAGATCCAATGGAAAGAGGTGGCCTAAGAGCCTGCTAAAAAAAGGTGTCACTTACCCGTACATCAAACACCCCACCAGACCCATACCTTTCAGGATGGGGGACCCAACCAAGGGCTTCTCCCTGCCTAGAGCAACACAGACGTCTCTCCTGAAAAGAGCCAGAGGTAACTCTTGTGGAATGCAACTCTCCACAGAGCCCAGCCCTGTCCGGAGCGCTCAGGCTCTTGGTTCACCGTGACCAATTCCAACATGAGGACATCAGATGCTCCATCTGAAAACCCAAGGACTCATCCAGACTCCAGCATCGTTAGAAGCCTTTGGGGACCACAAGGACATGGGTTGACGGTCTCCACACAGTCAGGTGAGCGGTAGGCCAGCCCAACAGGGAAACTGGCAATCACAATGGACCGTCAGCCTCCAAGAACTGTGCCCATGGCAACCTCTAACAACTTTGTGCTTTGCTGTTGAGAAAGTATGATATGTATGTGTATGTGATATGTATTTCAGAAATGTCACAATTCTTAGAGAAGTGTGCTGATAAAATGAACACACTGTTTGCTCTCCATATTGACAGACCCCATTTCAGGACTGTCAAAGCACTTTTATTTATAACAGGAAATGTACAAAGTTAGCTTTGCTTGTTTTGACAACCACAAAAAAGATCTATCAGTTCCATATACCCATTAAAGTGCCTTGGTTTCACAGTAAAAATTGATTCTAGCCAAGTTCTAATATTATTAATGTTTTCATGATAACAAAAACATAACTTTTCAGCTAGTTCTCAATGCCTTTGTGAGAGAGTTTTGGAAACCCAGTCCACCTGCCAGAAATTTGTTACTTTTATGCAACACTTCAAAAGAAGTTCATAAAAACTACAGCAAAGTTAATTTTACTGTTTAGCTTCTGGAACATGAAAAGTGTCACATGATTTAAAACAGTGTCATTGTGACTTCAAATCCCTGAGCCCTAAGGATTTCATTTCCCTCTCCTGTGTTCTCAAATACATGCTTTTTTTCATTGTTGTTTTAATTGTTTCAAATATGTGAAATTCCCACTATTTCTTCTGAAAGCTCCTACAAAGCCACAGTCAGATTTCCCACTTTGTCAAACTTTCTCTTAAAAGCTGCATGACTCTTAGGACGAACTGGTGCTCACATCTGCACTGCACAAGGTTGCATTCACCTGCTCTGCTAAACTGACTCCAAGACAAGTAGTTACTAGCAAATCTTCATGCCAGGAAATCTTTAAAGAATAAAAATAAAGAAAGGGAGGGGCAGGGAAGACAAGAGACAAAAGCCAAACAATGAAAACGTCCAGGTATTAAGGAACATGGAAGTGACTCAGAATTTCCCAGTCACAGAGCTGACAGTTAAGTCTGGTTGCCTCCGCCTTCCCATTTGTCTCAAGTTCCATGCGTAAAATTCTGTTTAGCCAATTAGAATACACTCCTGAGTGAGAACTGCTGGTGGTTCTTATTCAACGCTCATGAATGGAGCAGATTGACTAGCATTGTCTGTCACCCCTGGGACAGCCCTGTGAGAGACAATATCTCCAATGTACAAGTAGGGCTCCTAGAGGTGGAGAAACCTGTTATGGTCACACAACACACTTGGTGAGTAACAGAGCCAAGAACTAGACACTTCTGCCATCTCTTGCTGAAGCGATCTAATCCCAAATTACATTTACTACATAGCCAAGAGGGAAACCTTTCCACCAAAGATAGGCCTTCCAGCTACCTATCAGCTGGGTCTCTTAGCCCAAGAACGACAGCATATTACAGACAATGCTTCATGACGAAGGGCAGAGCACTCACTACTGGGGTGACTTCCAGCTTTGGGAGCAAATGCTCCTCTGAGGACCAGCCTGGGGACTTGACCAGGCAAATGCTCAATGACTACAAACTGCTTAGCAGACGGAGAGAAGGCTGAGTCGGAGACATGTGGACAGAAAGGTAAAATCAGCAGACACCAAGGATTCAGAAAGGAATGCTAATGGCGTTTTATAAAACGCTGTTTACATTTTAAGCTTGGTGTTCTGTGAAGCTGATGCACGAACATAAGATACCGGGCGCAAGTTGCAAGGAGTGCGTTTTCACACACAAGTGTCGAGTACTTTGAGTTATAAACTAAAACTAAATAAAACTAGCCTTTAAAAGACCAGCAGTGGATGCATTTTGTAATAAATTGAAATTATGTCTCAATCGCTCCTTAGTGAAGTGTGTATGCGCTTGCATACGTTTACATTCTCCCGGTCATAGTGCGTGCAAAGGGAACCCACAGACACTCTAAGAATGGCCCCCAATTTTTTATTTTCACTATTACATCTGGATCTGTACACAACTACATATTTATAGTTACCCTACCACTCTCCTGGACTGCCCATTTCTTCTTCAGCAAAGGGGAACATCTGATTTAATTTTAGTTCAGATTTAATTTCGATTCCTCTCCTATTAGACCAGACTAGACCTCTACCTAAGCAAGGGGAGAAGACAGGAACTGATAAATTCGACTCTTCCTTCAAGAAACCAGACCCTCACCCATCACCTCAAGTGACAATTAGCAGTTTCTGCAGCACATTATATGAGAAGAACTAATAAGGCAAAGGAATCGAGGGGCAGGCTTTTCCCTTCACGATCCTGTCTGAAGCTTAAAAGAAAGCTGAACACTAATGAATTCTGAATTCATGTCAGCTCAATAGAGAGCACAGTTCTTTTATCTTCACCTGGAATAGGAATGAAAGAAGAGCCCAACAGTTCACCCACTTCCCCTAAAATATACTCTGCTTCAGTCCTGTTCTTGGCTAAGAAAGCCTGGAGTCCATTAAAGCTGGAACAGGTCTGAGAAATCACGTCATGTGACCCTCTTATTTTAAAGGGGAGCAAATCTGAGCCCAGACGAGGGAAAGCAACTTGCCCAAAGTCACAAAGCCAGTCTTCAGCACCAACAGCCCTGGTCTGGAGTCACCACTGCTTGACAAGAAGAGGAAAATGAAGCAGGGGCTCTACCCCAGATATTAAGAATGTTTGCTCAAATTTTTTCTCTGAGTGCCTGTGAAATTCTAAATCAATACATGAAATAAGCGTCAACTAGAGACAGGCATTAATGAGCTCAGAAAGAGGTGATCAAAGGGGCACCCCACTTCCACAGAATGCTTCCTGGACAAAAAAAAAAGGAACACATTTACACACACACACACACCCCCCAGAACGTGTGTGCCGGCAAAATCCAGATATGGCTTCTCCCATGGATTCCCTCAAAGAAACTCACCAGAATACTCTAACAGAGGACAGCTGGACAGACATTTTATGAGCGAGAAAGTCCTAGGCCCAAGATTACAACAAAGTACAGGAGGCTCAAAACCTAAGAGGGAAGGCTTAATGCGTCACAGAACTATTCACAGACTATTCTTAAGTTTAAAGAAGAAGCAGGTTATCAGATAAAAGAGTTCTGCAAAGCACTGTGATGTAGTAAGGAAAACAGCTAGTTCCCTGCTAAGTTTATCTGCTCTGACAGCTTCTGTCTTGGCCTGGGAGAGGTTGAGCATCTATGCAGTGAACATAAAGATAACCTACAATGGCTACACATCCCCCTCCATTTGCCAAAGGTCACTAAGGATTGAGTATTTTGCTTCAGTGCCTGCACTAATCCAAAGACATGCCAATCTGCTTACTGTTCCAGAACATCAGGAGGTTTGGATTTTACTTATTGAGGGATGTCGGACTCACTTTGTCAGAACTTGGTGACTATTAGCACAAGGCTGAGTGACCATGGCTGCAATGAATTTTTAAAAATTATTTGGTTTTAGGACGCCCAGGAAAGAGGATGTGACTAACAAGATGGTGGTAACTATTGTTGGGTAACATTCCACTCTGAGAACATAAAAGCCGAACACTGGAGCACTGAGAAATTAAATTCATGGCCTGGAAAACAAGCCAAGATTAAAAAATGTCATGTTGATACAGTAGGTGCTCTTGTGAGTGGGGTGTGTGTGTGTGTGTGTGTGTGGAAATGTCAGAAACTGGATTGATTGCATTTTCACAGCAACGTTGTATGACAGAGGTGGGAAAGGGTCAGGTGTATCAATACCCTTTAGTGGCTTCGGGGCACACACCATATCTGTCACCAAAACCCTATACGATGTAAAAATCCGCCATGTACAGCTCAAAATTTTCAGGCACCAGGGCCAACCAAACACTCTTCCCATAAAAGGCTGGGCAAGATCAGCTGGGTCCCATGCCTTCCTCTGAGGCCACCAGGAGGCACTGTGAACAGCAGCATGGCTCTTCAATGATGGACAACTTGCAAGGATTATTGTCCCTATGTGCCCTCTCTCCATGCAGCTTGAAAATCTCCTCCCATCCATGTCTAAGACAACATCCTTTCCAATCCTTCTGAGAGGAGTTATACTTTTCCTTGGGTGTCCCCAAAAAATGGATGCATGAATGAGCCTGCCGTGAGAGGCGACAAGACTTCCTACAGACTAACCTGCTGCAACTCATCCTACTAAAATGAGTGAAATTAGGAGAAATCGTTGAGTGAGAGATTAGCCAATGGCTCAGAGCCATCCTCAGAGTTCTCGGGGGGCCAGCAATATCCTCACCCGTGATCCCTTAGCATAACAGTTTCTGTCCAGGCTCAAGCTGGGAAGCAGATGTGTTCATAAGCCCAGGTCTGGGGGCTCATCAATTCACCTCACAGCATGTTGGTGCGCACGGGTGTGTCCCGCCTCTTGCCACAGAGCAACGTTAGGGTCAGTAGCTCATACAGCACAGAAACCCCATTGTGAAAACAGCCACAAGGCAAAAGAGAGGGAAGACATCAAGCTTTCCAGTAACGAGAAGGGAGAACACAGACCAGATTGGGTAGAAAAACGGTAGAGAGAACTTGTGCGGCCGAGTGGCTACTTTTTCTCTCTTCACAACAGTGTGAAAGACACAAAGAAGCTCCCTTCCCCAGAAGGGAGCGGACTGCCCCCTTTGATGCTGGGTGGGGAGAACATCTACAATGCTGATGAGAGTTCTCCCTGGCCTTGTTTGCCCCCCACAGGGGCTCATTCTCTGACCCCGTCCTCACCCCTGGGCTGACCTCCTGTTTAGTCACGGGACTGCAGGAAGAGGTTCATCTGAGGGTCAGCAAGACAGCGGCCCTCACACCCACCAAAACCTGAACCTTCCCATCAGGAGAGGGCCTTCCTTCCCTTCCTTTCAAGGGCTAAGACAATTCCAAATCCATTTTCTCTTTCATCTCCAGAATCACTAACGTTGTCATCCTGCTTTTTCTTCAAACCGGGGAGAGAAAGGTCCTGTGATCTGTTCCAGAGTCACTGCCAGAATCAGAACCCTGGTCCCACCCTCCCAGTCCAGGGGGTTTAAATTATTCAACTCTGCAGATTCCTGCTCTTACAGTGAAGGGGGATAAAAGGTAGTCCTTTTCTGAGGGACATATAATAGTTGGGTTAGACAGGACCAAGCCCTTCTTTCAGAAGAAACCAGCTGTCATTCTACAGCCCAGTCCACTGGAAGGTCTGTAGCTTTCAACCACCTAAAACTTCTGTGCCTTCATCTGTAAAATGGGGACACACCCACCACCCAAATGAGATACAGCACCAGGGAGTACCTGGTACCACCCCTAACACGTGTTAGGCACTCAATAAATCTTAGTTTCCTGCTCCATCCCCAGAGCAAATACTTTCTTCCTAACACAGAAAAGTGACACTGCCTTCCTTCCTAAGTGTCAGATTTGCCGTGAGGTAACTGGCAGCTTCCTTTGATTTCAGGATTGCTCTGGATGTTCTGCACAAGGAGGCCCCAGGGTCTTCGCTGGGCTTGATGGCCAGATAACGAGACTGCATTTCTGCTCACATCCCCAAGTAGACCAGGACCAGCACCCACGTGGTCACATATTTTCATATGTGGAGCAGCAGAAAATCTGAACGTGAAACGTCAAGTTCCTGTCAGAGCCCCCCTGCCCAGTCTTGACTTAGAGAGACCAAATGGGACACAGGCAGGAGTATTTCTCCCAGAGGTTCTTTTCTTTGATTCTCAAAGCAGAGAACACTGATCCGTCTACCAGCCTGAGTTGTTAGGGAAACACACAGACTCCTACAAGAGGTGATGGGGTAGAGTGGGACACATCAAGTTTCAGGGACAGAAAGCCTTGATGCAAACCCCAGCTTTGCCCCTTATCGTGATGGAGAGGCAAGTTCTCCTAATGCTTTGGCCTCTTCTTTCCTCATCTGTTAAGTGAGGAGAACAGCACCTGCATCAACAGGGTGGTTGTGAAGACTGAGTTAACACACATGCTGATGTAATAATTATGAGGAAAACAAAGTGTCACAGCCTGAACATCAGCAGACTCCTTGCTCTACACCCTAAACCACAATAGCTGGATAATCCAGATAGAGGTCAGGCTCCCTTTCTGACAAGTCTAACATTTGGAGGTGGGGTATAAGGCATCCTTTCCACACCCAGTCTTCAGACAAACAATGCCTGTCTTCTGACAAAGCCCCAGGACTTTGCCTGCATTTTCCCGGCTCTGGTGGCTTGGTGAGGAAGCGGGGTGGTGACTGTAGCAGAAGCAGGTGGGGTCCGGGTCAGAGAGAGAGATCAATACAGACTTAGAGGCTGGCTACCCTGGTCCCTCTCCAAGTCTGATTCCTACTCACAGGGAGGTCCAGCTATGTCTTTGGGTGCCATGAACCAATTCACCATCTTTATAAATCCTCCATTTACACGTAAGCTACCTAAAATTGGTTACTGGTTACATGCAATCAAGAGTCTCAGCCAAAACACAAAACCAGAACCCAAGCCTGAAGAGAGGTCACAAAATAGTCTTGTCTCCATTTCTTCCTACCTGCCTTCCTCCCTTGTCAAGTCAGCAAACACCAGTGGGACGGCGTCTCTCTCTCACTCACTCACACACTCACACACACAGACACACACACACACTCACACCACACACACACACACACACACACACACACCTGCTGCAGTCTTGGCTAATTATGCAAACAGCCTGCAGCAACTTGCTGGCCTTGGAAGCACAGTGCTGGCACTTCCCTCAAGAATGATCCCCAGCCTGTGTAAGCCCCTCCTGAAGCCACCCATAATTACCCCCATCACAGCCCAAGACTGTATTAGCAACAATAGGGCACTTAAGTCTTTAGGGTCATTAAAAAAAAAAGAAAAGAAAACTGGACACGGCTACAAGCATTCCCGCTCAAAGTTGTGCTTTGTGCAGGCCACCTCAGGACACATTTTCTGCGACTTTTTGCAGCTTATGAAGAAGAATGGGGAGAGGAGACGAGAGGCTCCAGAAAAGCCTGGCAGCAAGGACTAGGGAGATTCTGGGGAGAAGAGGTGCTGGGCAAACTCCATCTCCCTCATCTGCATGGTGACTGCCAGCCAAGTTTGCTCCCGGAGCTGTGAGAAGGACCAATTAATTTATCAATCTGCACCTCTTTCTGCCATAACATATTTCCCTCTTGCCAACAAAAAATGTGTCCATTATCAGGCAGGTCCCTGTCCTCCTAAGCAGCCCATGCGGCTGTATAATTACACTTCTTTCCTTGACAACTTGCATGATTGTTTTCCTAACAGTATATTACTTCGTTAGTACTTTCCAATATATGTTATTTTTAAACTGTCACTTTTGCCCAACTCATCCCAATTCGCACTCGTCTGTTTATCATAACAATCATTAATAACTGTCAGTCCACGCCATCAACGTAAGGAACTCACTCCCTCATTAGCATGTGCTAGCATTTGTTCCGTAGAGGGGGCTGATTATTTTTTACAACAGGCCAAGCCAATTACTTTAGTGAAATGGAATCACATTAATCAAAACTTAACAAGGTGGCAAATTTAAAGATATCAGATTGCAAAAGACAGCATAACTAATATGTCAGTGTCAGGGGTAGCATGGAGGTATGCAGCAGCTGTACTAAATATATCTCTTTGCGGAGGCCACATGAATTTTGACGTTTCATATGATCTGACAACTACCCAAGTGATATTACAGAAGGCAAGAGCCCAGTGCTGCACGGCTCACGATGACTTTTGTAGATTCTGGCAAGGGCAGTGTGAGCAGAGAGGGGGCAGAAGCCGGGAGAAGACAATGGTGGCTGTGCCTATCCAGGCTGGCAGACGGCAGTTCATCACGCCTCTCTGTGCCAAGGCATTTTCTTTTACACTTTAAATGATGATAGTCATCCATCACCGTCTGACAACTGCTTCAAAACCAGCTGCAAAACATGCAAAGCCCAGCAGTCTAAAATATGCTGACACAACCAACAGAGAAACAGATTTTATATACACACACACACACACATACACACACACACACATAGGTGTATTTATATATTCCATAAAAAAGGTTTCGGGGGAGGGGGCCAAGAAGGGTAGGGGTGGACTACAGAATGTTTAGGAGTAGAGATGGAGTAAAGAAAACACCAGGGCAGTGAAGAGACGGAAGAAAAATGAGAAAGGGAACAAAAGACAAGAATGAAAAGGAGACAGACAAAAAGGGGGGAAAGTGATGAATGGAAAAGGGGGGAGGCAGGGAAAATGGGAAGAAAGGGGAGAGAGAATAGATACAGCTACTGTCAGTACTGGGAAGGCAGGAAAAGCGGAGGCTGCCTTATAAGGGGCTGACTGCAACCCAGAAAAATTTCTCCAGTTCAGCCTCGTCTGTTTCTCGGTCCAGTGCTTTAGTCCACGCCTTTCTTACCTCCTGCAGAGGGAAGACACTGGGTTCCCTGCAGATCTCTCCTACCTGCCCCTACCCCCTTCATTCAAGCTCTGCTACTGTCCTTCCCCACGCCCGGGGCCTCCCCGTGACCCACAGGATCAAGTCTCACCTTCGGCACTTGGGCAACTTACAGCAGGCTCTTCAAAGCTAGTCATCCACCTACCCACCCCCACCTCCACCACCAACCCACCCTCCTCTGTGGCCTTTTCCACCACTTAGGAAGTAGTTCAGTTCTCTGCCCTAACATTTATTAGCTGGCGGACCTTAAGTTATTTGATCTCTCTGATGGTATTACTTACAGTTCAAGATTTATCTTTAACAGTCAAGTAAACACATAAAAAGCACCTACAAAGATGCCTGATGCATCAGTAGGCACCATCATTAAGACTGGTCCATGGCCCACCTCCTAGAGAAATGGAAATAAAAACAAAAATAAACAAATGGGACCTAATGAAACTTCAAAGCTTTTGCACAGCAAAGGAAACCATAAACAAGACCAAAAGACAACCCTCAGAATGGGAGAAAATATTTGCAAATGAAGCAACTGACAAAGGATTCATCTCCAGAATTTACAAGCAGCTCATGCAGCTCAATAAC
>RJWK010036954.1:0-21484 GCA_004363435.1 Platanista minor | reverse complement strand
AGAAAATATTTGCAAATGAAGCAACTGACAAAGGATTAATCTCCAGAATTTACAAGCAGCTCATGCAGCTCAATAACAAAAAAACAAACAACCCAATCCAAAAATGGGCAGAAGACCTAAATAGACATTTCTCCAAAGAAGATATACAGACTGCAAACAAACACATGAAAGAATGCTCAACATCATTAATCATTAGAGATATGCAAATCAAAACTACAATGAGATATCATCTCACACCAGTCAGAATGGCCATCATCAAAAAATCTAGAAACAATAAATGCTGGAGAGGGTGTGGAGAAAAGGGAACACTCTTGCACTGCTGGTGCGAATGTGAATTGGTACAGCCACCATGGAGAGCAGTATGGAGGTTCCTTAAAAAACTAAAAATAGAACTACCATATGACCCAGCAGTCCCACTACTGGGCATATACCCTGAGAAAACCATAATTCAAAAAGAGTCATGTTCCAAAATGTTCATTGCAGCTCTATTTACAATAGCAAGGAGATGGAAGCAACCTAAGTGTCCATCATCGGATGAATGGATAAAGACGATGTGGCACATAGATACAATGGAATATTACTCAGCCATAAAAAGAAACGAAATGGAGTTATCTGTAGTGAGGTGGATGGACCTAGAGTCTGTCATATAGAGTGAAGTAAGTCAGAAAGAGAAAGACAAATACCATATGCTAAACATATATATGGAATCTAAGAAAAAATGAAATGTTGTGAAGAACCTAGCGGCAAGATGGGAATAAAGACACAGACCTACTAGAGAATGGACTTGAGGATATGGGGAGGGGGAGGGGTAAGCTGTGATAAAGTGAGAGAGTGGCATGGACATATGTACACTACCAAATGTAAAATAGATAGCTAGTGGCAAGCAGCCGCATAGCACAGGGAGATCAGCTCACTGCTTTGTGATCACCTGGATGGGTGGGATAGGGCGGGTGACCAGGAGGGAGACGCAAGAGGGAGGAGATATGGGAACATATGTATATGTATAACTGACTCACTTTGTTATAAAGCAGAAACTAACACACCATTGTAAAGCAATTATACTCCAATAAATATGTAAAAGAAAAAAAAAAAAAGAAATAGAGTGACTGAGTGGATACAAAAACAAGACCCATATAGAGCTTGCTATAAGACTCACTTCAAATCTACAGACACACATAGACAGAAAGTGAGGGGATGGAAAAAGCTCTTCCATGAAAATGGAACTCAAAAGAAAGGCAGGGTAGCAATACTTATATCAGACCAAATAGACTTTAAGACAAAGACTGTAACAAGAAACAAAGAACATTACATCATGATAAAGGGATCAATCCAAGAAGAAGATGTAGCACTTGTAAATATATATGCACCAAACACAGGAGCACCTAAATACATAAAGCAAATATTAACAGACATAAAGGGAGAAATTGAAATTTATACAATAATAGTAGGGGACATTAACACCCCACTTACATCAACAGACAGATCATCCAGACAGAAAATCAATTAGGAAATACTAGCCTAAAATGACATATTAGATCAAGTAGACTTAATACTTATTTATAGAACATTCCATCAAATGGCACACAATACACATTCTTTTGAAGTGCACATGGAATATTCTCCAGGATAGATCATATGCTAGGCCAGAAAACAAGTCTCAGTAAATTTAAGAAAACTGAAATGAAATCAAGCATTTTTTCTGACCACAACTCTATAAGACTAGAAATAAAAAGGAAAAAAACCTGCAAAAAACACAAACACAAATTTTCTGCTAAAATCCAATGGATCACTGAAGAAAATTTTTTTAAATTTGGAGACATGAAAATGAAAACACAATGATCCAGAATCTATAGGATGCAGCAAAAGCAGTTCTAAGAGGGAAGTTCATAGCAGTATAAGCTTACCTCAGGAAACAAGGAAAATCTCAAACAAACAACTTAACCTTACACCTAAAGGAACTAGAAAAGGAAGAATGAAAAAATCCCAAAGTTAGTAGAAGAAAAAAAATCATAAAGATTAGAGCAGAAATAAATGAAATAGAGACTAAAAAACTATAGAAAGGATCAATGAAACTAAAAGCTGTTTCTGTAAAAAGATTTTTAAAAATTTGATAAACCTTTAGCCAGACACATCAAGAAAAAGAGAGGGCCCAAATCAAAAAAAATCAGAAAAGAAAAAGGAGAAGTTACAGCCAACACCACAGAAATACAAAGGATCATAAGAGATTATTATGAACAACTATATGCCAATAAAATGGACAACTTAGAAGAAATGGACAAATTCTTAGAAATGTACAATCTCCCAAGACTGAACCAGAAAGAAATAGAAAATACGAACAGACCAATTATCAGTAATGAAGTTTCATCAGTAATTTAAAAACTCTCAACAAACAAAAGTCCAGGACCAGAAGGTTTCACAGGTGAATTCTACCAAACATTTAGAGAAGAGTTAGCACCTATCTTTCTCAAACTATTTCAAAAAATTCCAGAGGGAAGAATGCTTCCAAACTCATTCTACAAGGCCAGCATCACCTTGATATTAAAACCAGACAAAGATATCATGAAAAAGGAAATTACAGGCCAACAACACTGATGAACATAAATACAAAAATTCTCAACAAAATATTAGCAAACCAAATTCAACAATACGTTAAAAGGATCATCCACCATGATCAAGTGGGTTTTATTCCAATGATGTAAGGATGGTTCAATATTCGCAAATCAATCAATGTCATATGTCACATTAACAAATTGAGGAATAAAAATCTTATGATTATCCCAATAGATGTAAAAAAAGCTTTTGACAAAATTCAACAACGATTTATGATAAAAACTCTCCAGAAAATGGGTACAGAGGGAACATACCCCAACATAATAAATAAATATATGATAAGCCCACAGTTAACATTACACTCAATGGTGAAAAGCTGTGAACATTCCCTCTAACGTCAGGAGCAAGACAAGGATACCCACTCTCACCACTTTTATTCAACACAGTATTGGAAGTCCTAGTCACAACAATCAGACAAGAAAAAGAAATAAAAGGAATCAAAATTAAAAAGGAAAAAGTAAAACTATCACTGTTTGCATATGACATGATACTATACATAATATCCTCAAGACATCACCAAAGAACTACTAGAATTCATCAATGAATTAGGTAAAATTGCAGAATACAAAATTAATACACAGAAGTATGCTGCATTTCTATACACTAACAATGAACTATCAGAAAGAGAAATTAAGAAAATAATGCCATTTACCATGGCATGAAAAAGAATAAAATACACGGAAATAAATCTAAGGAGGAAAGAAAAAAAAACTTGTACTCAGAAAACTGTAAGACACTGATGAAAGAAATTGAAGATGACACAAACAGTTGGAAAGATATACTATGTTCATGGATTGGAAGAATTAATATTGTTAAAATAACCATACTACCCAAGGAAATCTACAGATTCAGTGCAATCCCTATCAAAATACAAATGACATTTTTCACAGAACAAGAGAAAATAACTCTTTAAAAATTTGTATGGAAACATAAAAGACCCTGAATAGTCAAAGTAGTATTGAGAAAGAAGAATAGAGTTGGAGGGATCATGCTCCGTGACTTCAGACTATACTACTAAGCTACGGTAACCAAAACAGCTATGGTTACTGGCACAAAACAGACATATAGATCAATGGAACAGAATAGAGAGCCCAGAAATAAACCCATGCACTTATGGTCAATTAATTTATGGCAAAGGAGGCAAGAATATATAATCAGGAAAAGAGAGCCTCTTCAGTAAGTGGTGCTAGGAAAACTGGACAGCTATGTGTAAAAGAATAAAATTAGAATGTATTCTAACACCATGTACAAAAATAAATTCAAAATGGATCAAAGACCTAAATGTAAGAACTGAAACCATTAAACTCCTAGAGGAAAACATAAGTGGAACACTCTTTGGCATATATTGTAATAATATATTTTTGGATCCCTCTCCTAAAGCAAAGGAAACAAAAATGAAAATAAACAAATGTGATCTAATTAAACTTAAAAGTTTTGCACAGCAAAGGGAGCCATCGACAAAACAAAAAGACATCCTACTGAATTGAAGGAAATATTTGCAAACAATGTGACTGATAAGAGGTTAATGTCCAAAATATATTAACAGCTCATACAACTCAATATCAAAAAAAACAAACAAATTAAAAAATGGGCAGAAGACCTGAATAGAAACTTTTCCAAAGACATACAGATGGCCAACAGTCACATGAAAAGATGATTAGTGATGTTAAGCATCAGAGAAATACAAATCAAAACTACAATGAGATATCACTGCACAACTGTCAGAATGACCATAATCAAAAAGATCACAAATAACAAATGGCAAGAATGTGGAGAAAAGGGAACTCCTGTGCACTGTTGGTGGGAATGTAAATTGGTGCAGCCACTATGAAAAACAGTATGGAGTTTCCTTAAAAAAACTAAAACTAGAACTACCATATGATCCAGCAATTCCACTCCTAGGTATATATTTGAAGAAAACAAAAACACTAATCTGATAAGATACATGCACCCCAATGTTCATAGCAGTATTATTTACAATAGCCAGGATCTGGAAGCAACCTAAGTGCCCATCAACAGGTGAATGGATAAAGATGTGATACACACACACACACACACACACACACACACACACACACACACACATGCACACACACACTGGAATACTACTTGACCATAAAATAGAATGGAATTTTGCCATTTGCAACAACATGGGTGGACCTGGAGGGTACTATGCTTAGTGAAATAAGTCAGACAGAGAAAGACAAATATTGTATCACTTATATGTGGAACCTAAAAAATGAAACAAATTAATATAACAAAATAAAAACAAATTCACAGATATAGAGAACAAATTAGTGGTTACCAACGGGGATAGGGAAGGCAGAAGAAGCAAGATAGGGGTAGAAAATTAATAGGTACAAACTACTCTTTGTAAAATAAATAAGCTACAAGGATATATTATACAGTGCAGGGAATATAGCCAAAATTTTAGAATTAGTACAACTTTAGAATTCTATGACTTTCAAGAATAGGCCAAACTAAGGGAACTTCCCTGGCAGTTCAGCAGTTAAGACTCACACTTCCAATGCAGGGGACGCAGGTTCGATCCCTGGTCAGAGAACTAAGATCCCACGTGCCTCGCAGAGCAGCAAAGAAAAAAAAAAAAAGAGTAGGCAAAACTAGTCCATGGAGATGAAAATAAGAATAAATGTTACCTTGGGCTGGGAAGGTTGGGTGGGAACCTTCTGGGGTGCTAAAAATATTTTAGATCTTGATCTAATGATGGTCACATGGGTATATAAATATGTAAAAAGTCTTTGAGATGTACACTTAAAATGCCTGCAATTTATAATATAGAAATTATATCTCAATACATGCTGAAAAAATTAAAATAATACTGAAAATGTTTTTCAATATTGAAAATAATTTTTCTAATTAGTCAGAATCTCCGACTCTACTTCCATAGAACCCCCAGAAAAACTTCAACATTGTACCATGTGCTGTTTGTATATCTTCCCACATTTCCCTCAAAATTCATTTATTCAACTGTTATCTGTGGAGCATTCATTATATCCTCCAAAGAGCAAAACTGTATTAGTGGAGCCACAGATGGGAAAACAAACAATTTATCCCCAGAGTACACTTGCTCCATGATTGCGTAGCAGCCTGGGCTCCTGAGTGAAATAGGAGGAGAACCAACTCTCAGTCATACATGCAAACTTCTGGTTTAACTAGAAATTCAGGGGTATGCACCTCACCTACAGACAGGTGAGTATGGAGATGGGAGCTGCTTGCCTCCATTTAATCCCCTGTCCTTTTTCTAATGAGCTTGTCTGACAGAACATGTGGTGGAGGATTGGGAGAGGGGCTTCATCTTGACAAACAAAAGGTTGCCAAACCACCTTCAAAGGTGTTGAGACAGGAATCATTTCTTCCCTGCAGAGTACCAAAGAACTGATGGCATCTATGGTGGTTGTCTAGTTGAGAGTGGGATCAGAGCCAGTGTTGTAGATAAAGGGAGGAAGGTTAGTATGACAGGCTTTCCAAGCACATGGGAACATGGGGTGGGGAGGGGGCTTGGTGTGTTCCCAGAGTCTGTGCCAGTTGAGGGTATCTGGTACCATAGTCTTTAGGAAAATTCTAAATACCTTCCAAGTTTTCTATTCTATGAAAAAAAATTATATCCAGGCTCTGTTGCTAAAGGCACAATCAGCAATATCATTGGTGTTTACCAAGGATTGAACTTATGGGCTCTAAATAAGCCAACAGCCAAGCTTCCTTTTTCAGGAATTTCAGGCTTCAATGCAGAGAAGCAGTGTTATGTGTAAAACTTGGGTGAATCCCACTCTAATGTTCTTTGTTCACTGTCTCATTATCCTCAACTTCTAAAGTTGATGATATCTTCTCTTACCCCAAACATTTATAACCTTTCACCAAGAAATACCAAACTTTAAAAATATGTACTTATGTCATTATTAAAACTAAATATTTTGCTATTTAAGACTTAGGAGAAAACACACAGAGGCGCACACACACACACACACACACACACACACACACACACGTTTTCATCAGCTTGTGGTACAAACCCTTAAAAGAATGTACATAGAATACCCTAGAGTTTGTTAAAAAAAAGAGAGAGAGAGAAAGAGATTAAATTAAATACATATCAATTTTAAATGAATACTGATTCCTTTAAAACAGTAACTATGAAGATACTTTTTCCAACAAAAACTCCTCTTTGAAATTATTCCTAGAGCTACTTCATCAGCAGCACATAATGAAGTGACAGATAAAACAAAACTCATTATTTTATAATTAAAACTCTCTTTAATTAAGAAAGATGTTGGCGAGCCTACAAAATCAAAGCCACCCTTAAAAAGAATGATTAAAAAAAATCTGCAATTCAAAAGTGTTTTTTTTAAAAAAGCATGGTAAGCAATGGCAGCATTACAGAAATACATGACAAGCCTCCCAAGCAATGCTTTAAAGGAGACAAAAGTCACTTTTTTTTATATATAATAAGACCTTTTTTGTGAAATTTTTTTTAAAAAGAGGGAATTCCCTGGTGGTCCAGTGGTTGGGACTCAGCGCTTTCACTGCTATGGCCCAGGTTCAATCCCTGGTTGGGGAAGGAAGATTCCCAAAAGCTATGTGGCATAGCCAAAAAAAAAAAAGGAGAGAGGAAGAGAGAAAACAACCTAATCTCCAATCTCATTATAATGTTATCATTCTTCTTTCAGTTGAGTACACACACACATTTATACCATATATCATCACTCTTTGAATAAGTCATTTTTATTTTTTAAAAGATAATTTGTAAATTTTTCTTATTAATAAACTAATACAAATGAATTGAAGAGGTCAGAAAACTCAGACGAGTATAAAGAAGAAATTATAACCACTTATTGTCCCACCAATGAGATTAATTATTTTAAAAACAAGTTTTGTATATTACCTTAAAAAGGATTAGAATGAAGCTCAGATGGCCCAGACGGTTGAGAAATAACATTCAAGAAAATTTGTATTGGGCTTCCCTGGTGGCACAGTGGTTGGGAGTCCGCCTGCCCATGCAGGGAACGCGGGTTCGTGCCCCGGTCTGGGAAGATCCCACGTGCCGCGGAGCGGCTGGGCGGGAGGGGCCATGGCAGTGAGAGGCCCGCGTACCACAAAAAAAAAAAAATTAAAAAAAAGAAAAAAGAAAAAAAAAGAAAGAAAGAAAGAAAATTTTTATTTATCTTGTAGAAACTGAATACTTGGAGAGAAAATCAAGTTACAGCATTTTGTCTACAAGTCAGATCTCAAGTTACCAACGCCAAACATATACGTGCCTTTGGCATTAGGGATTCTTAGTATATCATCTGAGAAGTAGTGCCTTTTCCATCTCAGAAAGCTGTGTCCCACAGAACAGAGCAAGCCAAGGGCTGTTTGTCTTTCCAGGCAAGTTAACCTGAGTAAAACAGAACAGAAGGTGCTATCAGCTTTCCCCTCTGGACTATAAAATGGGAGCCACTGAAAAATTCCAACCACTAGCCGTGGCCAAATCCAACCAACCCTGCCAACACTCCAGAAAAAAAAGAACTCTACTCTTCTTAAGGGCACCAAAGTTTACCTGTGAAGGCTGAGGTAAGGAAAAAAGCATTCTTGACAAATACCTTAGAGACTCCTGGAGTCTCAACTTAAGTCTACTCACTAATGATTGTACTTGTGAGCCAACAAAGGTATGCGGTGGCTGAATTCCTCCATCTATATTACCAGAAATCTGTATAATATCAACTGAATGGGCATTTCCTCTCTACCATCTTCCTGCATCCCCTTGGCCAGGCTGATGCCTCTCCCCGGTGTCTCAGTCACTGAGCTGGGCGCTGACTCTATGGACCTGGAGCAGAATAGGACCCGTCTGGGTTGGAGAAGCAGGCTCGGGAGATATTAGCGTATAAAGCAGGCTGAAGTAATAGACTGGATCATGTCCTCAAGGAACAGCACGTAGAGTAAGAAGAGGAAAAGACCAAGACAGAGATCTGAGGAAGCCTTAAAGTCTGGTAGGACACGGTGACTGACAGAATGTAGCGGACAAGGAACAGGGACATGCACAATGGTACCCATATTTTGAATGCATATTATATTATCATTATTTGTTATAAAGTTCTATTTTATATTGAGTATCTCAATGGCAGGAACTTTGTCTTATTTATCTTTGGGTCTTTCTTAGTACCCGGCAGGTGCTTAATTGATATCTACAGAAGAGAGAATAGAGGAAGAAGGAGAAAATGGAAGAGATGGATTGGGAACTAGGAAGACAGGAAGGAGGAGAGCAGACAAAGAGGCAATATTTCCACAAAGGTTCCAAGTCCACACTGCTTGTGATAAACTTAGAACGTTGGTGACCAAGTCAGGCTCTGAACCAGAAGAGACACAGCAAAAAGCCTAGATGTAGAACATTTGAATGCATGTTCTGAAGAACATACTGCTAGAGAAACTCAAGGCTAGCACCAGGGAATCAGCCTCCAGAGCAAAGATGAGGAGCCCTGCTCCCACTCAGAAAGTACACAGAGCGTCTAGATCTACAAGAGAAAACAGTGGTAACTTCAGCAAAGTCAAGGTTGCTGAAGCCTTCTTCATTGGTTCCTTCAGCTGCTTAAAGACGAAAGCAGTACAATAGATCTTAGGAACTCAGTTGGCCCAATACAAGGCACAAAAGACTTGGTAGCAGCCACATAATATGTGTTTATAATAACCTGTTCACACTCTTGTATTGGCTTCCAGGAGATATGACCGTGAGGTGGCAGAATGGCGCTGGTTCACATGGCATTCATACTGCACTGATGGTTGGTTCCCTGCAATGATGCCAAATGGCACTTCCCCAAATGACTGTGGTCTGCATCTTTTAAAAACTCCTATTTATTTTCTCCCAATGCAAGTTTATCTCCATTTGACTTTGTAGGTCCTTGAAGCTAATAAATTATGGAACTGCTTGCCTAGAAAAATATTTTTTATGGAAAGAATCAATTGTAATCTAGAGGAAACACTCACTGTCTGAATTCCAACAAACCTGTTCCATGATATGGTTGAGTTCTTGCACTCTGCCCAACGCCAAGAGACATACCACAAATAGAAACAGTTGAAGGCCCTTAGTCCAACACGCCTGCACTATATTGCAAATTCAACCCTCTAATAGGAAGGTGGGGTGGGAGACAGGGAGGGTCAGAAAAATCTTTTTATCTGACCATACTTGGAACTTTCTGTTTAGTCTGGAGAAACCCAAACGATACAGTTCTTAAGATTCTGTACTTTTTCACTTTGGCTGTTTGTGTATGCTACATGCACCAAAAAATCTGTCCAAGCACAAAACCCACTTCTAGAGCAATTTAAAGTTGGCTCATGCTAAACAATGAATTAAAATACTGTATTGCTTTTCTGTTGTTCCTTTCGAGTACAACTTTAAGTCTCTGGGTACTTTCAGGAATTTCCTTGACAACACAGTCAGATAATACTCATCCCATTTTCCAAATGAAAAAATATTTGACAAACAGCCTAGAATAAGTCTATTCCTTTTGAGGGAGTCCTCACTACCTGCCCAATTTTCCCCTCCAATTTCCATTCCATTCCTCCCCCTCCCAAGAAGGGCCCTAAACACCACTCATTTCTTTGCAGCATTCATACACACATACACACACAAGCATGGATACCCACTGTATTGACTACATTTTCTTATTTGCTACAATCTTGATGCTCTGGTATTTTGGACACTAATCCTGGAGAGACTGCCCCTTCTAGCACTAGCTAATTCCCAAAGACAGCAAATGACTTCCCTGGAAGCAAGCCTTTAATAAACAAACCAACCAATTCAGAGTCTACACCCCTAACCATCTCTGTTATCAAATTCTCACACACCAAGCCAATATCCACCCTGCCCAAAATCACCCCAAGGCCAGGTACCAGAAAATTAGGGACCACTCCTACAGCCCAGAGTCTACCTAAATTGTTCAAATTATTCAATGTACCTTCCCTGCCTCATCCATTCCTTCCCAGAAAAAAAAACAGTAAAGGCTTTGGGCCATGCTCTGCCCTCCCCTCTCTGCCTCCTGATCAACCCTGTTGCTTTCCTCTCTGTGGCCCTGCATGGCCTGGTGTGCTATGCCTCATGTTTCTACAGATCTGCAAGTACAAAATTCTTTCTTTGTGACAATCATTTGTGTCTGTGTGTCTTACCATACCTGATTAGAAAAAACCCCAGGTACATTTTTAACACACCTACATGCTGAGAAAACCCAATAATCTAGGCGCTTTAGAATTCACTCACTTTTACTAGGCCACCTAAAAATAGAGGGACAATGATGAAAAATTCTAGTTGAAGGTTTTAATCCCTAGGGAGGAAGGTATCCTCTAAGTCTCAAATCTCAAATCTCATTCTATCTGAGAATAAGAGTCCTTACTCTGAGTATGAGGTATGTGAACACAGTTGTGTTTTTATGTAACTATTTATGCAATGGGTATACATGTGTTTATGAGCTTCCCGAAACCAGGCATGATAACTCACACTTTTTTGCTTCTGCTATTGCTCCAAGCACAGGGAAAGATCACAATGCATAAACAATATTTGACAGTGATTAAGACATGGCCACTGAAGTTGGCCATGGACCAAGCTGTGGATCTGTCACTTACTACCTTGAGCAACATATTACTTAAGGCTCAATTTCCTCAACTGTAAAACGAGCATAATGATATGACATACCTCATAGAGATGCTGAACAATTAAATGAGAATATATGTAATAAATTTAGCAAAATTCCTAGAAAATAGTAAGCCTTCAATAAATATTTTCTACTATCATCATTGTGATGGGTGCTTTAGAGTGATAGTTAAATAGCATTTAAGACAAAGTCTCTTCTTGTTATGGTAAAATAGCTTGTACCTATCCATCAGTTTAATTAGAAAAAAACAAAACAAAAAGGGAACATTTATTAAGCACCTTATGTAAGCCAGACTCTGAGCTAGACCCTTTACGTTATTTATTTTACCTAATCCTCACAACAACGCGGTGAAGTAATACCATATCTGTTTTACAGATGACATGACTGAGGCTCACAGAGACCAATATCCTCAAGATAACCCAACTTGTAAGTAGCAGAGTCCGGATTTGGCCAAAAATCTGCCCAGCTCCCAAGCCTACTGGTCCTTGTTGCTTCCTGAGCAGAACTTGAATCCAACATCCTTGGGAAGTTCAACTATTACAGGGATTCCTGGGAACTGGTAGAAAACAGAGATGATACAGTGATATGCTCCTTAGCAAAGAGAAAATATCCAGGATTGCCACTGCAAACCAAGAACACAGAATAGAGATACAAGCACTGAGGGAAAGTATGGAAAGACAGAAGTAGATGAAACAGGAACTGACAGAATTTAGAAAAGAAGTGGAAGAAAAAAATTATAGCATCACAAGAATGAAGTTCACATTGAATGTGCGTTAAGGAGATGAGTCCCTGATGCAAATACAGTAAAATAAATGGAGGATGTGGTAAGAAAAGTGAGTAAAACAAAATGGAAGTAAGCAGATGGTTAAAAAAAAAAAAGTTTAGAAAAGAAAGATGGTGAATATGGAAGAGATTAAGGGAGAAGAAGAGAACCTGAAGAAGGGAACCCAAATAATGGAACAGTAAAATATTTCAAGATACCATTGAAAGTGACTTCTGCTCAGGTGGCAGCCCCCCAAGACAAGGCAGTCCTTGCAAGGAGGTCTGCCATTCTCTAGAGAGTTATATCAAACACAACTCTTCAAATCCAGCTCCATCAGCCAATCCTAGGAGTGCAACGTTTTGAATAATAAAATTGATTCTTTGGATATAAAAGCTATATATTTTCCCCAAAGAAAGGAAATATTTAAATTTACAAATTGAAAGGTACATCTTGTCCCTAGAAAAAAAATATCACAGCACAATTGTTTGACTACAAAGATAAAAAAAAAAAAAAAATCATCTTGGTATCATGAAAAAAACTATCAAGTCACTTACAGAATGTGAAAACAAAAAAATCAGTGCTAGAAAACAGTAAAGCAAGGCCAACGAAGTTCTCAGGAACATAAGGTGTGACCTAAGAATTTTATTATCCACCAAGAGAAATGTAAAAACAATGGGTAAACTTTTCTGAAAATGTAAGAGGTCAGTAGCTACAGCTTTTCATTTGTGAAAGCTACAAGAAACAAATATTATCCAACCAAAAGAACAGAAAGTCCTCATTAAAGAACGGCTGGTTGTTTTGTGTGTTTGATCCAATTAACTGAAGGAGAACAACGGGAAAAAATGTGGGTATTTATTTACACAATAGAAGGTATATATAATTAATAACATTTTTAAGTTGAAGAAGAAAATATGTGTGATGACTTAACACTGAGTTTTGCTCTTTTTATCCAGAGTTAAAGACCCCAACCAAGAGTCCAAGGGATGGACCGTGGAAGCCAGGACCTGAGGGGAGAGTTGTAGGTAGCCCTTTCCCAGCAGGCTTCGGCCAAGACAAGAGAACTGTGGTTGGAGGGGCCTTATCAGTATTTGGATAATTGCTGTCTTAGGTTAGTTCCTGAGAAGCAGACCCTGAAATGAGGGTTCCTGTGCAAGTTAGTGATTTCTTAAGGAAGTACACTCAGAAAATCTGGTAAAAGGTTAGGGGAAACATAACAGGGAGGGAGAAGCCAAGGGAGGATGAGATTTCCAGCATAGTCCTAGCCTCAGGCTGATCCCACAGGGAGCTCTAGAATATAAATTATATCTCAGAGTTTGTCCATTTTGCAGCAAGGGGGCTAGACTTTCATTATCCCATTCCACTCAGGTGTTGGCTCTCTGCAAAGGGGAACGATATAAACCCCCAGATTTCCAGGCACACCCAGTTCTCTACACCTATGGGTGAAGAGGCTTCAGCAGCCCAAGGGTGTTTCTTGAAGGAAAGCTGCAGGTGCAATCCACCCAGCCCACCAACCCTGGAGGAGTCAGAGATAGCAGGGTAGGTGAGAAAGAACAGCAGAAGGGCAGGGATGGGAGCTGGTGGGGAGGCAGGCTGAGCCTCTGGGCACATGGGAGCCCCAGGCAAGCCTCAGCCAGAGAAGGGGAGCTGTTTTTATTGTTAAGAGAGACTGATGTTTTGATTCTATATAAGTCCAGACTTTTTAATGAAAGTGAGGCATCTGTTAATACCAGAAAGTGACTAGAAAAACTAAGGGATTTACCAGAGAATTCATCCATGGGCAGTCAAGAAAACAACAGAGTACATTTCAAGAGTCCTGGAATGAGCAGAAATAAACTTACTTTCTGTTTATACCCTATAAACTCCAACTCATTCAACAAACTGCTTACAAATATGTGCTACCCACCCCATAAATATGCTTACATTCACACAGATTATCTCAGGAAAGACATGCAACAAAACAGTAACAGCAGTTGCCCCTGGGGAAGGGAACCAGGTGGCTTTGAGGCAGGAGTGAGAGAAGACTTAATTTATGCCTTTAAATTCTGACTATAAACATGTATTTTTAAGAAATAAAATCATTTAAAGTCTTTAGTAAGGAAAATAAAGCAAAAAGAAAATCAAATAGGAAGGTAAGCTGGAGCCAGGCAAGAGTTAGTTTGTAAAACATATAATATAAATCCTATCAACTTGCTATGGAAGAGAAAACAAATCAGGCTCTGAGTTCTTGGCTACAAGTATGAAGAAAGTAACACCACTATTCCCAGCATCCATCAGATGAAAACAAACCATTTGTTCAGGAAAAACAAAGCTATTCCTAGAACTAAGATTAGAATTAAATTTCTCCTGTGGGTCCTCTCTTTTGGATTCTAAAAAGGAGTGAACATTTTCACTAACCTCACTATTATAAACACAGGGGCAAACTTAATAGAGTTGCCAATCTTATGATGTTTGGTATTATCAGCAGTAAGAGCTAAAGGTGATATTGACCAGGATTATTATTGGTTTCATAGGCGAAGTAATGAAATCACAGTAATTATTTGGCTTTAGTAGGAGAGATGGGAAGAAAATTAAGGGGTCTGCAGCACTGAATCATTAGGCTGCTGCTGCTTGAAATTCACTTAATCTGAGTCAGATGCAACCAACTGTGCGCCAAGGATTAAATGTCACCAGTGTTTGTCTTCAGATAATATCTGAGCTTTATGGCCTATTCAAGTATGCAGTGAATGAATGGTATGAATTCAATGAATGAATGACACAGAATGTTCACCTAAATATTTTCACTGCAACTCAAAGTAAATGTGAATCACTTACCACTACACACCTATTAGAGTGGATAAAATTAGAAAGACTGACCATACCAAGTGTTAGCAAAGTTGTGGAGCAACTAAAACTCTCATACACTGCGGGTGAGAATGTAAAATGGTGCAACCACTTCAGAAAGTAGTTTGACATTTTCTTTAAAAGTTATATCAAGGGCTTCACTGGTGGCGCCGTGGTTGAGAGTCCGCCTGCCGATGCGGGGGACACGGGTTCGTGCCCCGGTCCGGGAAGATCCCACATGCCGCGGAGCGGCTGGGCCCCTGAGCCATGGCCGCTGAGCCTGTGCTCCGCAACGGAAGAGGCCACAACAGTGAGAAGCCCGCGTACCGCAAAAAAAAAAAAAAAAAAAGTTATATCAGGGCTTCCCTGGTGGCACAGTGGTTGAGAGTCCGCCTGCCGATGCAGGGGACGCGGGTTCGTGCCCTGGTCCGGGAAGATATAAACCCACATGCCGCGGAGCGGCTGGGCCCCTAAGCCATGGCCGCTGAGCCTGTGCTCCGCAACGGGAGAGGCCCGCGTACCACACACACACAAAAAAAGTTATATCAATACATACACCTACTGTATGATCTAGCCATTCTTCTCCTAAGTATTTTACCCAAGAGAAAAGGGAAACTATGTCCATACAAGACTCATACACAAATAGCAGCTTTGTCTGTAACAGCCAAAAACTGGGAGCAACGCAAATGTCAAATCAACAGCTGAATGGATAAACGAATTGCGGTAGAGCCACAACAGAGTCCTACTTAACAGTAAGAAGAAATGAACTCTTGATATGTGCAGCGTCGGTGGTTAAGTGGTTCTTACGTGGAAGGCACTTTACACTGTTTCATTTTAGCCTCACAGGCACCCTATAAGGTACATACTATTCTGCTTTTAGAGCTGAGAAAACCGAAGCTTAGAGGTGAGCAACTCATCTGGGTTCACTCAGCTGGTGAGTGGCAGAGGCAGGACACAGACCAAGCCAGTCTGATGCAGAGTCCTCACACACACTTTGCTCAACAGGGAATGCTCTGGGTTCCTTAGACTCACCAGCCTCTTCAAGGTGAGGCAGTACCATTCGGGAGATGACCTCCAAAAATAAGAAGGGGTTCCGGGTTGGTGGGGAGAGGGTACATTTAAAGGAGGAGGAAACTTTTTCCTTTTTCAGATAATGCCGAGATGAGTCACCCTTTCTTGTCACTCTGCTCCAAATCGTCAGGTCTTAATCTTGATATGTCAGATTTGGGGACCCACTGGAATGCTCCCCAGGGAGGCTGCCCTTCTGTCTCAAGGCACAGGGCTGTACCATCAGCAGCTCCACCTGGGCACCTAGTACCAAAGCAAGCAGCAATTTGGTATTCTGTTACTGTTTACTTCTGCCTTAATTACAAGGTGGGGAAAGAGTGCCTAAGGTTTGCCAAAAACTGGGTGATTTTTTTTTTTTTTTTTTAAGTTCCTTCCTTTCTTTCTAGTTGTTCAAGTCTGTTGGGAAAGGCAAGAGGAATGATTTTGGGACTGAACTTGCTGCTGAGTTGCCAGGGTTTAGAGATCTCTGCAAAGGTCATTGTTTTCTGTAAAGGTCATTGTCTCTTCATGAAAACCCCGGCAAAGCATGCCAATGCAGGAAAGCCACCAGCTTGCCAAACGTCCGGTGTCCCAGTCACCTGCTCTTCCTGCCCTAGGAAGGATGTGGACGATCTCTGGAGTAAAGACATCAGATCGGTTTTGTTCCTTTCTTGCTCTTAAATCAGCTGCAAAATGCATGAACAAAGCACACACAGGACTATTCTCAGAGCCCTGTGCCGCCTCCTCGTTAAACGCCAGCAGCTGCTGGGTGTTGCACAGAGCAAGATAAGCAACATGACATTCACCGCCATTTACATCCTGAGTGTAGATCATTGTGCTCTCAGAGGAATTTCTGAGGTTTCAAGCCCTGAAGAATACCCCACCAGTGAAAATGCGCAGAGGGGGTGAGGTCTGGGCAGGGGGTCCTGGGTGGGGTGAGGGGCTCGCAGCAGGAGTGGCCAGCAGAATCAAGCAACCAAATCACGAGTTACTTGCTCTTGGGAAAAGCAGCTCTGCTGACAAGAGAATTAGGGCAGGATGATTTTGGCAAGCCGCGTGTTGTGTTAGCTGCACAAACTTTTTCTTTCCTCTTAGGCAGCCTCTTAATAATTGGGTGGGAGCTTCTTTTCACATTTCGTGAAGAGGCAATTCCTGTCAGATGTTTTTCAGAGGGGTTTCACCTCACGTTTGCCAAGCACACACAATTCCAGATGCAACTCTGAGTCTACTCAGTTTGAGAAGATTAGAGTTCGCAGCCATTGGCAGGATTTTTACTTTCCTGCTGGCCTCATAGTTTCTCACATTACCTTAAGTGAATCTTACTCTTATCGCTACATCAAGTCTTAATGAAAAATATGAGGGTGAGGAAAGGACGCAGAGAGTCACTGGGGCAACTGGCATCTCACTGGAAGCTGCCAAACCATGTGAGAAGACATTTCCCTTCTCCCAGTAGGTGCCTCTAATTTACCTCTTTATGGGCAGATATTAATTTTCATTCCTATGTGAGACTTGTTGGAGGAAATTATTTCAGTTACCTCCCTTCCATCTTTCTGCCTGTTCCAATAACCTCCATGTCTCATTATTGCAACTGCAATAATCCAGGCAAGAGATAATGGTGCTGGGCCAGGTGGTAACAGTGGAGGTGGCAGGAGGAGAGTTTCTGGATATGAGTAGAGAGAGTTGCAGGATGGGGTTGGCTAAATGCTCTTGGTCTTAAGACTTCTGGTAAGGGAGTGGTCGCAGCACTAAGCTCAGAGAAGCAGAAATGCATCTTAAATTCTGGCCCTTAGGCAAGGAGCAAAGGTCCCATTTATTGAGTACCTGCTGTGTGCCAGGTGCCAAACTTCCTCCTCACAAGTCTTTGTAGTAGGTTTGACTACTTCCACCTCACAGAACCTGTGTCTGTCGGACCCTAGAGGCTGTCACCCTGAGCCCCTTACGAGGGACAGCCCCTGGGGGTATGCACAGCAGAGTGGCTCGGGGAGGATCCATGAGCACAGGAGGGCAGGCACTAGAGTGAGGGGGCCCCGACACCCTCCCTTCTGCCGCAGCTTCTCAGCAGAGCTCCAGGGTGGAGCTGCAGGACCTGGGTCTGACCCCCGCACTAAGCTCCCTTAACGGGATGCAGGATGCAACTGCTGCGGCTGCAGCTGCCAGAGGCAGGAAAGCCAAGCAGGGAAAGGCAGGAGATCCCGCTGACCCTTCCAAACCCCGGACCCAGCTTTCCGGTGCTGACAGGGAGGGCACCACCCCGGCACTGCCGGCAAGCCCCGTAGGCAAAGCCCCTGAATTCACGTTTTGGTCTCCACAGCCTGAAACCTTCAGCTAGCCACCCTGGAGGAGTTCCGAGGTCTCTTGTCTCCAGGCTGGCCAGGACTGTTGGAGGAAATGGGCCCCTTCAACCCCAGTGCACCTGCACTGGGCGTAGTCTATTTCTCCTCTGGCTGCCAGAGCAACGGAAACAACAGTGGCCGCTGAAACCCCCTTAACACCACAGCCCAGGCTGACCCTGACCAATGGAAGCCAGACTTTGCATCTTGGTTTCTCCCCTTTTTTTCCCACATACCTAAAAGTATCTTCTCTGAAACCAAGAACTTACCCAATCCTCATACTGAGCTGAAACTGTTCTCAGAGCTTGATCTGCTGAGCTCTTCCTGGCATGCCTGGGTTTCACTGATTCCCAGCCTCCAGGGAGAGGGTGGGAAGCCTGCATTCAGGCTTGCAGCAGAATATCCACCTGGGGGAGCGTGCCCTGGAGGCTTCTCTTTGGAACCGCTGTGCAAGCTGCTTTACTCCAAACCCAAGTGAAGTGTGCAGCTTCCCAAGGTGTGGCCACAGCAACTGACCCCAGAGTTTGTACCCCAACACATGTGGGTCTGACTACTACCCTGACTGACAAATCCCATCCCATGAGAGGGCATTTTCACAGAAACTGCCTCCTCACAAGTAGGTCCAGCCCTTCTTGAGAGCATTAGTGTCCTCATTCCACATAAGAAAGGACCCACTTTGAGAGGACAAATGATTTATAATAATTTATGACACCAACTGACTTCTGTGAAAATGACTGGGAAATGGACAACTTGTCCTGCCTGTTAATTCACAAATGGACATGAGGAGCCCAAGACACACTTGCACTGAAGCAGAGTGTACGGCCCCAGCCTTGAAACCTGTGTACAAGGGACGTGACGGGCTCACGTGTCCTCTCTCAGGCTGCAGCAAGAGGATGGAGACAGGACGCCAGGGTCCTTCCCCCCTGTTCTGTTAGCATCCACCACAAGAATTACCCTGGACAGGGAGGGGGCAGAGCACCGCTGTGCTATTTCTTTAGTTCTCTCTGAAATCCCACAAGTTAGACAGAGCACTTCCCACACGTTACAAATAAGAAAATCCAAATTCAGAGAGGTCAAGTGACTTGTCTGAGCTCATACAGCAGGCACATAGCAGAATCAGGACTTGAATCCAGATTTCCTATTCCACATTATTCTCCAGTGGCTTATTGAAAGGCTTACATAAGGGGCTCCGTTCCTTGGTTATTCCATGCAATAAACCAGGGCATATACACCAAGCCTTATCTTTTCAATTCTATTTTTAGCTCTCATTATAATGTACTCTGCACTTTAATAGGTACTTGAATGGGTGACAAAATAAGAGATTTTTACAGAAGATCAACTTTCAGTTTCTAGTCTGCTCACAAAATTTTTTCAGAGAGCAGCTCCCGTACACAAAACACTTTGGATATTACAATACTATATGATACATACTTCCTCTACTCATCAAACTTGCAATGGGGCTGGGAAGATAAGACATGGACCCAAATAACCACCATACCAAAGCAGATACGATCTGTGTGTGCCCCAAGAATGGTGCCCTGCAGAGTATTGGGAGGTCCAAGGGCGTGAGACATAACTTCTGTTTGACATAATCAAGGAAGGCTTCCTGGAGGGGGTGACTTTGAAGCTAAGCTTTAACTGTCACATGGGATTTTAGTAGACAGAAGGTGATGATTTTAGCTTTTAAAAAATCTGATTGGACCTTGTATTTAAATTTTTATGCCCCCCAAATTTGCTCTAAGTAAAATAAGAATATTTCCCATATCATTCTGCAACATGTCCTTTGACAAGGAGCATCTCCCAGAAGAGAAAAAGGGCAGTGTCCAGAGAAATGGAACCCAGAAGCTCAATTCATCTGATTCTATCTATCCTAAGTCCATGCAGAAATGGGTGGCAGTTCTCCCTGTACACTGTGCCACCCTCTCTTCCCTCACTGTGGTTCCTGCCCACCTGCAGCAGCCAGCAACAAGCTTGGCACTGTTGTGGCAGGGAAGGGCGTGGCGGGGGAGATCCTTTGTTCATCCCTATTTCTCATTCTCTGTTCAGAAATCAGCAGGACACTTATTTCCCAAGATAGAGGAAGACAGGTCTTGTGCAAACAGGTGGTTCCAGGAACATTTTCCACAAGAACAGGGTTTTTCTTCTACTATAGCCTTGAAACTCTGACCTTTTTTTTTTTTTTTCATTGCTCTCCTGTATCTTTCTTTAATAGAGCAGATGACCAATGAATCCACAAAAGCAGTGTGCTACACTGCGGGAAATCTCAGGTTACTAACCAAGCATGGGATGTGTCTGGCTTGTACTTAGTTCTCCCTGCTAGGAGAGCACTTCTCGCTCTCTCCATTCAACCTAGTTACCTCCAACCCGGCCCTTGAAACCCCATTCAAAGGGCACCCCTTCAGGGAAACCATTTCCCCTCCACACATCTATTTCGAGGCCAGGCTTCCCTGTTACATATTCTCTTTTTCTTTTTTCTTTTTCTTTTTCTTTTTTTTTGCGGTACGCGGGCCTCTCACTGTTGTGGCCTCTCCTGTTGCAGAGCACAGGCTCCGGATGTGCAGGCTGAGCGGCCATGGCTCACGGGCCCAGCCGCTCCGCGGCATGTGGAATCCTCCCGGACCGGGGCACGAACCCATGTCCCCTGCATCAGCAGGCGGACTCTCAACCACTGCACCACCAGGGAAGCCCCCTTGTTACATATTCTCATTCTAGCTCTCCTTCCTAGTTGTGGTTACTTTAGTGGGTATCTCCTATAGCAGATCTTAACCTCCACGAAGGCAGGTATCACCTAGGATTATTGTCATGTCTCACACATAGAAGGTGCTCTGCAAATAACTGTGGACCAAATGTCCTGATGTAGTGATAAATAGAGTCAGACAGCCCTTCGCTGGAATGCTAGCTCCAACACTTACTATTTCGACAATTAATTATACTCCCCATATCTCAGCTTCCCCTTCTGCAAAATGAGGATAACAACGTCTATTTCACAAGATTACAATGAGAAAAATATAGATAAGAGCATCTAGCTGGCACTTTGTGAATGCTCACTCAATAATATTCATTTCTTCACCTGCCTTGTCACCTAACCAGCTCACCAGGACTCCCAGGGTGCCTTTGACCTTGACTCTCAAGCCACACAAACCTTCCTTCATAAACACCAAAGTTCACCCTAGAATTCAGATTAAAAATGCTCTCTGGGGGCTTCCCTGGTGGTGCAGTGGTTGAGAGTCCGCCTGCCGATGCAGGGGACGCGGGTTCGTGCCCCAGTCCGGGAAGAT